>JANAVB010018014.1:0-107500 GCA_029216955.1 Iris pallida | reverse complement strand
TTTGTGGACGTGTGGGCTTTGACAGAATTCGAATTGGTCGCGTGTGTGCCCCGTATCCGTCGAAGAACGCCGTATTAGCCTTTTTCCAAATTTCTTAATTACTTTGTGCACACTCGTTACATCATGACTAAACTTGGGCCATTGGACTCAAATTATTTTTCTGGTCATGTGATCCAAGTTTGATCAGATTCTGAGACAGTTGACCGGATCGCCGTTTTACGGGCTCCATAATTCGATTCAAGGGGCAATTTTGTGCACGGCTCATCGGAATCTAAAATTGGACATACCATTGAGTTTGTCTCAAAAAATTAGATCCGTAGACATATAGTTCGACAACTTTAGAGGCCATAGGATTTGGCACGTATTTCGGTATAAAGTGGGTCCAACGGTAGACATCGTTTTGACCCAAAATTATAATTTTGCTCCTATGTCCAGAATTGGACTTATGGGTAGGCATTTCAGAACATTTCTTTAATTCCAAAAATGTTGGTGATGTTTGTTTTAGCATCCGCGGATGTTTGCGAAAGTTCTACACTTGCAGCCTCTTTCGACTTGTTGATTTCATCTACTGGACGTCGTCAAAATACCGAACAACCACCAGGCAAGTATACCTTGCTAATTTACTGTCATATTATTTATTTTCAGTATTTAATTACTTTGTTTCATATTTGTTAGTTTTATTTGTTATAAACTGTGAGTCCAAGCCATACTTGGTTGCAAGCCACTCTATTAGTCATTTTCGTTGTTTTATTTTATTTAATACATGATGACTTAGTTTTAGTGGACTACCTTCTCATTGTGGGATATCCTTATATCTCCATTGTCCATGACACTCACACTACACGGTTTGAGACATTTTGCTAAGGGCACGACTATTGACTGGCCATATCTATGTAAGAAGTCATATGATGGATAGATGATCGTAACTGCTATGACTAGGGTATAGAGACTCGAGCAGTTACAAAATTGGACAGGTTATGGACATGACTTGGTCAGGTGGGAAATCTTAGGGGAGGACAGTCACTAGTGCATATGGGAAGCCAAACAGGTAAACCATAGTCTTCGGATGGAACTACGGCGAGATATATTTGTAGATACCCTTTGACGTTTTGGACGTTACGGCCGGATACAGATGACTGGATGAAAGTTATGTGCACACAACCTAAATCCCACCCATGCGCATGAAAGTTGTCCTCTAAATTGCACAATAGACGGCCAGAACCCCCTTTACATATTTGTGTCTAGGATAGTCTTTTGCATATTATTATCTATGGCAGTTCATATTAGCATGATATTATATATCTTGTTACGTCCCTCCGAGGATCTGGTGATCTCTCCAGGTATAGGCGACTAGCAGTATCCCGAGGAGTATGGTTCAGGACTGGACTCTTCATTTCCAGCCGAGGAGGGCTCACCTTCTGTGCCTATTTGGTTCTCTTCTCAGTTGATGGACTTATGTAGTTGATACTATTTTTCTTATTCATTTCAGTTGATTTCTTTCAGTAGCTCGGTAGTGGATTTGTTTCCGCCCGACAGATATTTTACTTTCATATTCAGTTGAGATAATTGGTTTGTTATTTCTCTTATTTGTCATTGTGGATGAGATATAGTTGTTGCCCGTGACCTTGTTATATTGTTATGAGCGAGAGCTATCTTATTACAGCTTATATGTGTATACGTAGATTCCATATATTGGAGTAGTCTGCGTATACATATAGCTGGCATGTATGTATTCCTAGTCCTACGTATATTGGGACTGGGGCATTACATAACTAATACTATTTATTTAAATATTTAGTCTATATTAATATTTGGTTAGTAAATATTTTACTTAGTGTCACGACCCGATCCCAACTAATTGGGTCGAACCGGATCATACCCAGCCTGCACCGTTGTTGAGACGACGGCAGTAAGCTGTTCAGTAGCAGGTAACCATACAACAACACTATATTTGTCACAACTCAAAATTCGGAAATTTAAAACTTTATTAAACTTTTACAATGGAATGAAAGATACAACTTAAACCATTTTCTACATACATCATGAATAAAATAAAACTCTAGGCAAATAGCTCATCAGTCTCGAATTCCTCGTCTTGGGATCGCGGAACAAAGCCTCATCAGTGATACCTAAAATGTTGGTTCTCCAGTCAGGAGGGAGCAAAGTATAATTCATGCTAATTTAAAACAGTTAAAGTAAATAATAGAATCATGCAGTTTTAAACAGTTTAAAGAAAGAATAGTTTTCAGCGGTAAAACAGTGTGATTTGAATAAGCAATAAATTATGACCGTCTTGGGATGTACAGTAGTATCCTAGCGATACGATATGGCTTGTCCCCATGTGAAGAGGGGAAAGCTAATACAGTCAGTAGTTACAGTTGGCTTTGGTCATAATCATTACTCTATTCCCCCAGTCCCAATCAGTACAGTAGTCACAATCAGTACTCTCCGAGAGAGTTTTGTGTTTGCATCGTAGTTTAAACATGCAGCAAAACGATTATAGAAATAACTGTAAAACTAACACAAACTATACTTGCCTCAGGAAAATGACTGGAGAGATGAGTTGGTACCGAGGAGGAACGTCAGGTATATCTTCGAGTTCCTACAGTTGAGAACTCGACTTAGATCCGCTAGATAACCAAGCTAGGTGTGCTAATTGCAATCTCTAGTAACAAGTCCTAATCAGGTTTTTAAGTTGTTATTAAGCTACAGCTAACGTTTACGTCGCAAACTACGTGCGTTGCTTAGACCAGTTAATTTGATTATTTGGAAATAATAATGAGAACCGATTATCTTTGGAAAACTTTGTGTTTTCGTAATATATCTACAAAAATATAGTTTCTTTTAGTGATAAATCATGAACTAGTTATTTACTAATATTTTATCCATTTATTTAAATTCTTAATTAATTATATGATTACGCTCTAACTACGATTATACATCCAATCCAAAACCACCCAAAAATCAACATCAACCCAGAAAAGAAAGTAAAATCTACACTATGCAATACATGGGCACAGCTAATCATCCTAGAGTTATGGGCTTATGCCCTGTACAATTCTTTTTACATAAAATAAGAGGAAACGTTTTAGTTATTAAATAAAAGTGCAGTAAATAAATAATTATAATAAATAGCTTAAACATTAAATAAAATAATTTAAAATAAAAGTTGGAGTCTCAGACTCGGTCCATCATCAAGTCTAGCTAATACCTCAACGCCCGGTCGGACCGGTGCGTTTGCATTTCGCTAGGGCCCACAGACCGGTACGGTCGTCGCCCGAAAATTAGTTTTAAATTCATTTTCTGAAAACCAATTTGAAATCCAAAATAGATAAAGTTTTGTAAAAATTTGGGCAGCATTTCCTCTATTCCGGGACAACCCAAAACTGGGAAATGCGCCACAAAATCTGCAATTGTTCCAACCAAATAATAATCCCAAAAATATAACCACCACAATAATTTTCCAACCACCAGAATCTTCCCGAAATACCCGGGAAATCCAAAATCAACCAACAACATACAAAACCCAGCAGACAAAATCATAGAATATGCTAACGCAGCTAACCGAATCTACTACGTAGCTAACCGGATTTCCGAAGGGAAAATCGGGGACCGATTATCATCACAGACTACCAATGAAAAGCAACGGGACAGAGAATTATACCTCGGGTGCTCGGCTAGAGCTCTCAGATGATATAGAAAGAATAGAGAAGATCCAGCAGCGACGTCAACGACGAAAATGTCGGAAAAGTCCAGAATATGCACGCTGGCCCGAAATAAAAAAAATCCCGCGAAGGGCAGCGACGTCGGCGGACAGCAATGCTGTCGGAGAGGGAAGATCGCGGGGAGCGCTGGAGAGACGATGGAAAAGTGGATCTGGACAGCGGGGTTCCACTGTGGACAGCGAGAAGAACTCCGCGGATCTGGACAGCGGGGCTCGCGGGGAAGCGAGGGTGCCGGAGCTCGGGACAGCGCGGGGGAGATCCGCGCGCGCGGAGAGGGACGCACGGCCGCTGGCTTCGCCGGGAGTGGGCGAGCTCGGGGTGGCAGAGATCGCCAGAGAGTGGGCCGCGCACGGACGGCCGGAGGCACGAGGAAGGTCGCGCGCGGAGAGAAAGGGGCCGCAGATCTGGGCTCTGCCGGCGGGGAGGAAAGCTGCGCGCGGGGGCACGGCCTCAAATGGTCGGGGTCGCGCGGATCTGAACGGCGGACCGGAGCCTCGCCGTGGGGGCACGGCCACGCGAAAAGACTCGGCCGGCGTCGGGGCAAAGGGGGCGCCGGAGAGTGGTTGGCCCGCGGGAGAGGTGCGCTCGGGGGTCGGCTTCGGCGCTGGACGGCTAGGGTGGCCGGAGTTAGGTGGAGGGAGGGTTTGGTGGAGTATGGGGAAGATGAGAGTTGAGAAAGGGTTTCTAGAGAACAGAGAGGGAGAGAGTAAGAATAAGAGAGAGATGAGGGTTCCTTTCCTCTCTGTGAGTTCGTGAGAGAAGTGGGAGGAGAGGGAAGTTAATAAAGAGTGGAGTGGGGAGTTGATGGGTTGGGAGTTATAAGGAGATGGGAATTAAGTTGGTGAGTTACGAAAATGAGGGGGTTCACGTGTGTGATGAAGCAAAGAAAGGGAAAAGGCTTTTACCAAAACATGGGGAGAGTTGGGTTGCAGGTCCTTCGGACCAGCCCAAGGACTGAGTTTCATTTTTTTTTAATAGTAAAACCAAGTCCAAATCAGATTTAAGAATATAGGAAAGGATTGGGCTCAGGCCTGGGTCTGGGCTCGGACTCGGGCCTGGGTCTGAAGGGCCTGGGTCCGAAAATCAAAGATCCTTGTTATAAATTTATTTTCGAAATCATTTTCACCCAAATATATAATAATAATATTAATTATAATTATAATTTTAGAAATATTGATGATTAATACTAAAACACTAATAATAATTATTCACAAAATATGGGTTTCACAATCTTCCCTCCTTAGAAAATTTTGTCCTCGAAATTAAAGGCAAGGTAAGAGAATCAAACAGGTACGGGTACTGCGCCCGTAACTCAGGTCCAAAAATAAGAATTTTCAAGGCAGTCGTGGATGAGACGGTTTATGATATCATCCATGTAGAAAAATACAAAAGCAAACCAAAGTACACGAGGTTGATCAGACCATCATGCACCGGTCCTGATTAGACAATATATTAGTGGGTGCACCCAATAAAATACCGTCATGATCAAGCTTGATTAAAGAGATAGCTTGCAAAACTAGGCTAATTTAGCAGTATTGGTCAAATTTAGAACGGAGAAAAGAAAAGATAAGGGATAAGAGTTTAAATGATGGCTCAAATTCTGATTTTCTTCTCATCTCTGACTAGGCTTGCAACTGGTTTCTCTGGCACTGAAAAGGTTGATTCCAATCTTCAGCTCTAAATTATCCAAAGTGTGACTCGGATCCGAAATGTAATGTCTGAGCTGTGACGTAGGAGTCGTTGCACACTCTCAAGATTAGCTGGTAGAGCTAACTGGTACGCTACTTCCAACGCGTCTTAAACTTCAAATGACCTGATGTACCTGGCCTCAATTTCCAGCTTCGTCGAAACTGATTGTTCCTCTGGTAGGAGAAAACTTCACCAAATGCAATTTGGTCTTCCCAAGACCTACCAAATTCCAGGACGTAAAATCTCAATACATCTTCAAGCGTCTGGATTGACCTCTGCGCTTGCTCGTCCCGCGGTACTCCATGAATCCGGTAGATGTGCTTCCCGTACAATGCTGCCCACTTCTTAGTGGATAAACCAACTTTGAAGGAAAATAAAGTGTGCCGACTTAGTCAGTCGGTTTATAATAATCCAATTGGTGCCCTTCCCTCCTTAGGAACAAGGCAATCCTTACTCAAAGTTCATTGTTATATGCTTCTATTTCCACTCTGAATTGTCCAGCGGCTTCAACAAGCTTGTTGTCCTCTTGCTAAATTCCTTATGTTGACAAATTCACATCTAATCCCATACCTGGAATTGTTCTTCTTTATTCCATAACACCAACCAATGGAGGCATATTCCGATACATCTTATTATCTCCTGAATATATGGAATACTGCGACTGGTGCATTTCTTCCTTCAACTTGTTCCTCTGTTTGTCAGCCGATACGCAAAGTCTCGCACCATTCTTCAGAGTTCCACTGCTGATCAATTTAGAAACCCTCAAGTATTCCTGCCAACAATTGATCTCTGAGCCTGCAAAGTGCCTCGTTTTGAAACTACGATCTCTTGATTTTGTCCCTCAACCTCGAACTTCATCAATACTGAATCAGCATCCAGCTCCGTCCTTCTATCTCCAGGTAGTATAACCTCCAGTCCAAGCTTCTCGACGTCTTCTAGTAGGTGCCACTCCTTGGTTAAGAACATTGCCACTAGGTATCGACTAAGTGTATCAGCGATTCACATTAGCCCTACCCGGGTGGTATAACGGGTCGATGTTGGAAATCCTTCGTCAGCTTCAGCCATCTTCTTAGTCTAACATTCAGCCCTTTCTGAGTGAAGACCTATTTCAGATTTTTGTAGTCTGTATATATTTTCACTCCCTTTCCATAAAAATCCTGCTTCCATAGCTTCAAAGTAAAGATAACTGCAGCAAATTTCAAATTAGATGTGGGATAATTCTTCTCATGAGTCTGTAGTTGTCTATATGTGTAAGCAATTAATTTCCCATGTTGTTGAAGAACGCAATCCAGTCCTTTTCCAGAGGCATTATGTAAATTGAGAAACCATCAGTTCCTGCGGGTAGCACAAGGATTGGTGTAGTGGTAAGTCTCTTATTCAGCTCCTCAATGCTGCCTGGCAATCTTTCATTCAGATGAACTCTTCATTCTTCCAAGTGAGCTTCGTCATCGGCTCAGCAATTTTGGCGAAATCCTCCACGAACTTCTGATAGTAGCCAGCCAGGTTCAAGAAACTTCCGATTTGAACTTGGGGTACACCACCCTTCAACAGCAGCTATCTTCTATCGAAATTTCTTCTCTTGACAACATGGCCAAAAATCCACCTTGTCAAAGAAAATCCACGTTCAGATAACTTACCATAAAACTTTTTTTTTCTCAAAGTTCCCAGAACTTTCCTCAGATGTTCTTCATGCTCTTCTTCAGTCTTCGAATATATCAGAATGTTATCTATGGAGAAGATAAACCGATTCAAATACTCATGAAAAACTCTGTTCATGAGATTCATGAACATAGCAGGAGCATTTGTCAGTCCAACGTCATGACCAAAGAAACTACCCATACTTGGTATTTGAATGCCGTCTTAAAAATGTCCTCTTTTCTGACTTCGATTTGATGGTAGTCAGATCTTAAGTCAAACTTCGAAACACCCTAACTCCACACAAACAGATCAAACAGATCCTCGATCCGGGCAGAGGGTATTTGTTCTTTGGTGTCTGGTAATCAATGCACATCCGTTGTTCCATCCTTCTTGGGCACAAACAAGATAGGTGTTCCCTAAAGTGAAGTTCCTTCCTGAATAAATCCTAGAGCCTTCATTGATCTAGTCATTCATCTTCTTGGCCTCCTTCGGGTTGACTCTGTACATCCTTTAGAAATAGAGAAAAGAGCCGGGGACTAGGTCAATGGTGAATCCTAGGTCTCTAAGGACATCCTGTTACAACTTCTTATAACAATAGATAATGCTATTCAGCAGTCCTAGGTACTATTCTTCATGGTTCTGGCTCTTGCATGAGCAGTCTCCAACTGCTTCATCTTCTTCTATGATCCTCGAGTCTGCATCATGCCTTCCTGCAGTAGGTGTAGAAGGTAAGGTCTGCTGGATGGGAAGAGAGTCCCTAAGTTGTGGCCTAACAGATGTTGCTGGGATATGAGCTCTGGTTTGATGGAAATATAAGGGACAGTCCTTTATCCGATGTTCAACAGATCCACATGCCAAACATCGTCCCAATCTCTTGCGGCAACCAATGGCCTGATGACCAGGCCTCTTACAATAGTTACAAGCCCATAGCTTCTTACGACAAGGCTGCCGGAGAGTAGAGTACTTGATGGGACCCAAATATCTTCTAGATTCAAGGGTATCCTTCCTAGGACAAAAGTTCTGCTCTAACTTGGTTGGAGATAACTAAGGCTACATCATGACGTTCTTTATGTCTTCTCTTGTGATATTCATCTGTTCCTGCTGGACTTCATCTCGAGCTTTCTGGAACTCTAGGATTACTTGAAATAGGGCAACCATTTGGAAGGTGTTTGCTGGTACTGGTGGAGCAACAGGAATGGGTACTTCCTCAAGGAAATGCAACTCAGTTTGAGAAGAGGTAGGAATCGCCAGTGTAGTGAAAACTTCACTGGATGCATTATGGGGACGGTCAGTCAGCCGCGAGAGAATAAACTCTGGACTTGGTTGAGAAGATGGGGTATGATCCGGAGATGATACCTCATCGTCAGCAGGATTGGTCTTTGTCAATGGTCATTCTCTGGAAGGTTTAGGATGCAAACATAAGCAAGGTATCCTACCAGTCTATAATCAAACAAAAATATTTATTTATATATATATCGGTCCTATGTTGTGACAAATAAATGTTCTAGTGTTCTAATTATTTCTAGGTATATTTTCCTAAGTTGTTGTTCTGATTTGACCTGCATGGGCCACCACTAAAAATATGTCACGACCCGATCCCAACTAATTGGGTCGAACCGGATCATGCCCAGCCTGCACCGTTGTTGAGACGGCGACAGTAAGCTGTTCAGTAGCAGGTAACCATACAACAACACTATATTTGTCACAACTCAAAATTTGGAAATTTAAAACTTTATTAAACTTTTACAATGGAATGAAAGATACAACTTAAACCATTTTCTACATACATCATGAATAAAATAAAACTCTAGACAAACAGCTCATTAGTCTCGAATTCCTCGTCTTGGGATCGCAGAACAAAGCCTCATCAGTGATACCTAAAATGTTGGTTCTCCAGTCAGGAGGGAGCAAAGTATAATTCATGCTAATTTAAAACAGTTAAAGTAAATAATAGAATCATGCAGTTTTAAACAGTTTGAAGAAAGAATAGTTTTCAGCGGTAAAACAGTGTGATTTGAATAGGCAATAAATTATGACCGGCTTGGGATGTACAGTAGTATCCTAGCGATACGATATGGCTTGTCCCCGTGTGAAGAGGGGAAAGCTAATACAGTCAGTAGTTACAGTTGGCTTTGGTCATAATCATTACTCTATTCCTCCAGTCCCAATCAGTACAGTAGTCACAATCAGTACTCTCCGAGAGAGTTTTGTGTTTGCATCGTGGTTTAAACATGCAGTAAAATGATTATAGAAATAACTGTAAAACTAACACAAACTATACTTGCCTCAGGAAAATGACTGGAGAGATGAGTTGGTACCGAGGAGGAACGTCAGGTATATCTTCGAGTTCCTACAGTTGAGAACTCGACTTAGATCCGCTAGATAACCAAGCTAGGTGTGCTAATTGCAATCTCTAGTAACAAGTCCTAATCAGGTTTTTAAGTTGTTATTAAGCTACAACTAACGTTTACGTCGCAAACTACGTGCGTTGCTTAGACCAGTTAATTTGATTATTTGGAAATAATAATGAGAACCGATTATCTTTGGAAAACTTTGTGTTTTCGTAATATATCTATAAAAATATAGTTTCTTTTAGTGATAAATTATGAACTAGTTATTTACTAATATTTTATCCATTTATTTAAATTCTTAATTAATTATATGATTACGCTCTAACTACGATTATACATCCAATCCAAAACCACCCAAAAATCAACATCAACCCAGAAAAGAAAGTAAAATCTACACTATGCAATACATGGGCACAGCTAATCATCCTAGAGTTATGGGCTTATGCCCTGTACAATTCTTTTTACATAAAATAAGAGAAAACGTTTTAGTTATTAAATAAAAGTGCAGTAAATAAATAATTATAATAAATAGCTTAAACATTAAATAAAATAATTTAAAATAAAAGTTGGAGTCTCAGACTCGGTCCATCATCAAGTCTAGATAATACCTCAACGCCCGGTCGGACAGGTGCGTTTGCATTTCGCTAGGGCCCACAGACCGGTACGGTCGTCGCCCGAAAATCAGTTTTAAATTCATTTTCCGAAAACCAATTTGAAATCCAAAATAGATAAAGTTTTGTAAAAATTTGGGCAGCATTTCCTCTATTCCGGGACAACCCAAAACTGGGAAATGCGCCACAAAACCTGCAATTGTTCCAACCAAATAATAATCCCGAAAATATAACCACCACAATAATTTTCCAACCACCAGAATCTTCCCGAAATACCCGGAAAATCCAAAATCAACCAACAACATACAAAACCCAGCAGACAAAATCACAGAATATGCTAACGCAGCTAACCGAATCTACTACGTAGCTAACCGGATTTCCGAAGGGGAAACCGGGGACCGATTATCATCACAGACTACCAATGAAAAGCAACGGGACAGAGAATTATACCTCGGGTGCTCGGCTAGAGCTCTCAGATGATATAGAAAGAATAGAGAAGATCCAGCAGCGACGTCAACGACAAAAATGTCGGAAAAGTCCAGAATATGCACGCTGGCCCGAAATAAAAGAAATCCCGCGAAGGGCAGCGACGTCGGCGGACAGCAATGCTGTCGGAGAGGGAACTCGCGGGGAGCGCTGGAGAGACGACGGAAAAGTGGATCTGGACAGCGGGGTTCCACTGTGGACAGCGAGGAGAACTCCGCGGATCTGGACAGCGGGGCTCGCGGGAAAGCGAGGGTGCCGGAGCTCGGGACAGCGCGGGGGAGATCTGCACGCGCTGAGAGGGACGCACGGCCGCTGGCTTCGCCGGGGGTAGGCGAGCTCGGGGTGGCGGAGATCGCCAGAGAGTGGGCCGCGCACGGACGGCCGGAGGCACGAGGAAGGTCGCGCGCGGGGAGAAAGGGGCCGCAGATCTGGGCTCGGCCGGCGGGGAGGAAAGCTGCGCACGGGGGCACGGCCTCGGATGGTCGGGGTCGCACGGATCTGAACGGCGGACCGGAGCCTCGCCGTGGGGGCACGGCCACGCGGAAAGACTCGACCGACGTCGGGGCAAAGGGAGCGCCGGAGAGTGGTTGGCCCGCAGGAGAGGTGCGTTCGGGGGTCGGCTTCGGCGCTGGACGGCTAGGGTGGCCGGAGTTAGGTGGAGGGAGGGTTTGGTGGAGTATGGGGAAGATGAGAGTTGAGAGAGGGTTTCTAGAGAACAGAGAGGGAGAGAGTAAGAATAAGAGAGAGATGAGGGTTCCTTTCCTCTCTGTGAGTTCGTGAGAGAAGTGGGAGGAGAGGGAAGTTAATAAAGAGTGGAGTGGGGAGTTGATGGGTTGGGAGTTATAAGGAGATGGGAATTAAGTTGGGGAGTTACGGAAATGAGGGGGTTCACGTGTGTGATGAAGCAAAGAAAGGGAAAAGGCTTTTACCAAAACATGGGGAGAGTTGGGTTGCTGGTCCTTTGGACCAGCCCAAGGACTGAGTTTCATTTTTTTTTAATAATAAAACCAAGTCCAAATCAGATTTAAGAATATAGGAAAGGATTGGGCTCAGGCCTGGGTCTGGGCTCGGACTCGGGTCTGGGTCCGAAGGGCCTGGGTCCAAAAATCAAAGATCCTTGTTATAAATTTATTTTCGAAATCATTTTCACCCAAATATATAATAATAATAATATTAATTATAATTATAATTTTAGAAATATTGATGATTAATACTAAAACACTAATAATAATTATTCACAAAATATGGGTTTCACACTTAGCAAATCGTTTATCTCTATTTTGGCTAATAAACGTTTTGTAAATATTAGTAATATTTTAGAATGATTCTTGGAATAAGTTAGTAAATTCTATAGCATCCTAGAAATATCCTATAGAGCTTAACCATATTTTCTAACCTGCTCTCGGTGGACTTAGAGACATTTGCAACTTACCGATAAAAGGCATGTACTTCCATGACTTTGTTACATTTACTTGATGTGGTGACTTGTTTCATGTTGGACACGTTGTTTACACAACTACACCAGTGCTTCTGGTACTCTTGTGCTCTAGTTCTGGTACTTATCATGTGCTCTTATTTTTATACATTAGGGAAGGAAAATGCTTACGGATATGTGATCAAAGCCAAGCTGCTAATTAGGTCATATGGATAGCCTAATCACACATTTGTGCACGTGTGATTAAGCCATACCTTTATTCATATACTTTGTCCAGCCGGTCACATATTTAGTAATATTTCAAATCACGAGTCATGATATTCTTGTTTCATGTTTTAGTAGATTATGTATCTCAGGTGATTCAGGTTAGTCATGTTCATTGGCATCTTTACTTGTGCATATATTGTACTTGTTTTACTGTTATGGATTATACTTTTCTCCTTTTCTGACTGGATCATTGACATATTAGAGAAGGGCAAGAGGATGTGGATGACACTTGATTGGATGACGACTTATGAAAGCTTCTGGAAGACCCTTGAACATTAGAGTAGAATGCTTTTGATGTACTAGAGACAAAAATATTGAAGATATTATTGGTGAATATAGTTACCAGATTTGTGTCTAGATATTGGACATATATGATATACTAAAGAAATATAGTAGATTGGTGATCGTGTGAGTGTGTGCTGGATTGTTTTCAGTTTTGTAGTTCTGTGATTAATCCAAGGATTGATATCATGATCACTTGATGATTTATGAGGTATATACAACTTACTAAAATTGTTTATAATAGTTTAGACTGGATGTGTCCGACTCATATCTAGAAAAAAAAACTTAGAACGGGTCCTGACAACGGTCATGGACAACTTGTACATAAGGTTTCGCTTCTTCGAATGGCAACCCGGGGCCACATGGCCGATTCGGCTTAGGAGGAATGCATGATAGCTGTGCTGGATTCTAGCACGTGTTATGCAAAACTTTTAGCGGGGCTAACTATCGTACTGAAAGGGTCGCCGTCTCGACCAAGCTATACATCCAGGATAGCTTGAATTGCCAGTGACCCCCACATATACCCTGTTTTTAGCTTTAATATAAATCTGACAAGGAATAACAAGGTAAGTTATACTGCAACGACACACTCTGTCGTGGGTAAGAATTATCGTAGTTATATTAATTGTGCCTATCAAATGCTTGTATGAATTGATTAAAATAGCTAGAAAGATCACCATTTATATATGCATGTTTCATATAACTTATCGAACAAAATAAGAGCATGAAATGGCCGCCAATCAGTACACGGTAATATACTGATCCTCGCTCTCCACAAGTGATCCGAACCAAGAAAGCGTGTTTAGGAACTAAAGGCTATGCTCGAAATATTTTGAAGCGTTGCTAGCGTGCGATAGCGATCTCAAACATTTTGAAGACTCTGATCAAGACCGTGCCATGTCTCCTCAACTCTCTCTGATCCAATATCCAAGAGAGTGTTTTGTTGCTTATGTATAAAGGGATGTCAATGTATGAAACGATTATCTCATCTAGGTCAGTTTGTAAGCCCGTATGACACCTTTGTAATTGAGTCTTGTGAACAAGCTTATTATCAATGAAACAAAAGTTTTCTTCTGTTGCAAACATGTTGTTCAATTTTTGCATACTTTTTTTGCTGTGTGTTTCAGATAAATATGCCTTATACAAGAGCAACCTAGGCTCGTACGACATCACGCTCGGGGGAAGACTATCGTTTCTTTAGAATTAGAGTGTGACATAGTGGTATCAGAGCACGACTTTACGTCCATTGTCTTTCCGTCTTGAGGTTTGAAACCTTTGACCTCGTGTTGATGAGATAAGTTGTTCCACACAGTGAGTCCGTAATATTTTTTAAGACTAATGTGAGTTGTCTTCATAATTCTAGAAGTTGCGACTGTTAACGAAGAGAGTACTTTGAGCGGCTCAAGTAGCTCGAGGACCGAATCTTCTAAAGATGTAATGGAGCGAATGCTGGGCATACTGGAAGAACAACAACCGCAAGCTGAGGCAAATCAATGCCAAAATGAGTATCACCAATGGCAGACGGAGGCATGACAGACTCAGTTCGAGACCCGATTCGAGGCACAATTCATGTTGTAGCAGAAGTAGCTCGATACTCTTCACCAGATTGTCCAAACAGTTGTGGTAAATAACAACTCTGCGATGACACAAGTCGTAATCGAGCCTACTGTCCAACTGATTGATGTCGAACCGGAGAAGCTTGATCGTCAACCTACAACATTAAGAAGTAACAACGTTGAGGTATCAAAATTCAAGAAAATGTGCCGCACTTTCTTCAGCGGTACCGATGACCCTTCTTTGGCGATCGACTAGTTCGAAGAGTTAGAAGACTATTTTGAACATCTAGGTGTTGAAGAGTCCAAGAAAGTCGCATGCGCTCAACTTCAACTCTGATTGAACGCACATAACTGGGGTCATGCGAAAGCGAGCAATCCGACGCAACGATGAGATAACAACGATCTTTTGGGCCACTTTTCGAAAGGCATTTGAAGTCGAGTATCTTTCTGCAGACATTCGACAAGAAAATGAGAATAAATTCATACAGCTAAGGGAAGGAAACATGACGGTACGACAGTACACAACAGAATTCAACAAATTAGACAAATTTGCTGGGCACGTGTTGGCCACAAAGAGTCACATTCGATGGGTCAAAGTAGGCTGGTGGCCCTCTATCTCTGCCCATGTATCGGTACCGAAATACAAAACGATGAGTAAGTTCTTTAAACATGCTCTCCGCCTTAAGCGTAAATACCCTCCAACCGCTGCCGGCATTGTGCATACATAAAATCACAAACGCCCTAGCCATGCAGGAGGTAGCAATGTGACCAAGCATCCAAACAACAGCCACCAACACAGATACCAAGGGCGAAACCCAGAAACTTGTTGTACGAAATCCAATAACTTGGGGCACCAGGCCACCGACTGCCATGTCTCAAAATGCAGATGCTGGTACTGCAGTAAGATGGGTCATCTGCGTACAAATTTTTCGACCAGAAGGCCGAACCCACCAACGCCTCAACAGCAGCAATATTCTCCAAAGAATCATGGTCAGGCGCCCCGAGCTCCTCTGCTCGCACAACAGAATGGTCAAGATCGTCGTCCCAACTCCATGACTCGAGATGAGGCATTCTCCTCAGATATAGTTGTGACATGTATACTGCTTTTTGATAATAAGCCTACATGTGTACTATTTGATTATGGTACTATACATAATTTCATTTTGGCAAATTTTGTCGAGGAACACAAATTTTTATGACACTGCTAGGCCTTAACCTTAGTGTTAGCACACCATCGGGTACGTAACTACATGCACACAATGGCTGTAGAGACAGAATCATTTGTATCATAGGTAAAAATGTTTATCTTAATGCGATAATAATAGATATTAAGGACTACGATATCACACTAGAAATGGATTAGCTCGGCGCTTGCAATGCCACCATTAACTGTACAGGAAAGAAGGTCACCTTTCGTATACCTGGAGTGACCGAATTCTACTACTCGTGTGGTTAAGTGTCGACGATATGCATGGTGATTTCAGTAATTTCTGCTTAGATGATGCTGTATTCTGGCTATGAGGGATACTTGGCATCCACTTCACGATACGAGATATGATGGTACAAATGCAGGTCAAACCGATATTATGGAAGAATTTTTTGACGTGTTTACGGACGAGCTACCCGGTATGCCATCCGATTGAGAAATTAAATTCACCATCAATACCTTTCCCGGCACCCGACCGATTTTTAAGGCTCCGTACAGAATGACCCCTACAGAATTAAAGGAAGTCAAGGACCAGTTGCAAGAATTGCTCGAGAAGGGATTCATCTGGCCTAGTATTGAGCATCCATATTATTCGTAAAAAAAGGACGGGTCAATGAGCTTATGCATCGACTATCGAGAACTAAATAAGGCTACCATCCGGAACAAATACCTACTGCCCTGTATAGACGACTTGTTCGATCAGTTACAAGGTGCCTTGGTATTTTCGAATATTGATACGGGTTACCATCAACTCATGATCAAGCCAGACGATGTGTTGAAGTCAGTCTTTTATACTCGTTACGACCATTATGAGTTCCTAGTAATGTCGTTCGGCCTAATAAATGCCCCTGCTACCTTTATAGATCTAATAAATCGGGTGTTTTGACCATTCCTTGACAAATTCGTAGTAGTCTTCATCGACGACATCCTCGTCTACTTGAAGGATAGGGTATAACAGGCGGAACATCTACGGACTGTATTCCAGACCCTTCGAGAAACTCAGTTGTATGTGAACATAAGCAAGTGTGAATTTTGGCTGAACAGTGTATCATTCCTTGGGTACATCATTTTTGCAGAAGTCATTACAGTCGACCCGAAGAAAGTTGAAGTCGTTGTTGATTGGAAGTGACCTGTTCGCTACGGACAAAAGTTAATTTTTTTTGTATTAATCGAACAAAAAAGTACAAAAGAACTCCTAAATAGAAGATCTAAGTACAAGTTGATTCTGGGGAAGTGTGACGATAGAGATCGAACATTGTAGTGGTTTCTTTACTCCGTTGACGATCTGACGACGAGAAGAACTTGGTCTACTCTCTGGATGCCTGTGTGTGGATAATCCGGGGTTGCTAATCAAGATCCAAAATAAAGAAAAAATCCTTCTAGTTATAGATTGATGGAATGAGCCACCCATGCGCGCATATACGATATGCGTATGGGTTTTTAGCGTACAGGAGAACTTATCATTTGGAGTTAGAAGTGAATCTGTTGTAACTTCACTGTTGGGCTGATGATGAGCCGACACGTGGCAATTGTTAAGATTCATCTATTGCTGAGATCTTGGATGGTTAACACCCATTCAAAAGTATGACTGAGTCAATGACACGTGACATGTGTACATTGCTTAAAGATCTTATTCTGTTAGAATAGAATAGATTTGATTGTATCCGGGAGGTAGCGCCCTTGCTGGCCATGTGGCATCTTTCAACAAGTGATGTGCTTTATGAATACTACGAGAACTGCGCTCGTGAGCATATTAGAGGCTGTGCTTGTTTGAACTCCGATATAGAAGTTGTGCTTTGGAGCGCTAGGTTGATTGCGCTTTTTTGTTCTTTGCAGACCATGCTTCTTGGCTGAATTGACTGTGAGTGTCTGACAACTGATACCTGATATCTGGCTATTGACAACTGACAACTGATAGCTGTCTTCTGACATTTGTGTTAGTGCACCATAAATATTGAAGTGATGGCCCGGGGTTTCGTGCCTATGAGGCTGCGCCTTTGAATGTTGCACTTTTTACTGCTCCGAAGTGCTGTACTTTTTTTGGAAGCTACGTCTTTAGGACATCTTGGGATCTAATAGACAGCGCTTTTGAGGCCGTACTTTTTGGGGCGTTTGAGTCAAAGCTTTCAAAGTTTTGCTGCTAGGTGGGGCTCGAGAAGTTTTGACTAAAGACTTAGTCAAAAATATAATGAGATTCATTGCCATGAATACAAGGTTCATCCGATTAATTTTGGGGCCTTTGACTGGCTGCCACTTTACGGGTGGTTTTGACCGTGTACGACCTATAAATGGGGTGTTCTTGGGGCATAACTCATTTATGCACCCCTCTCCCCCACTTCATATCAGAGACGATGCCGTACCCCGATGACTACGAGCTTTTTCCTTGGCGAGTTTGGTAGCAATTGTGCCAGTCGTATGCTAGGATCGCAGATCTCTTTGTTCAAAGAAGTGTCGAGCCTGATGAAGGAGTTTTTGATATGAACTCAGCTGACAATGGGCAGAGTTGTCCCCGTTCATGTAGCGTACTAGTTATGTTTTACCCTGAGACGATAGTTAGTGCCAAGATGTTAGATATCGGGTTTTGGATTGATTGCCATTTCGAACCCTGTTTGATCGATGCCTAGAAGCTGCGTAGGGGAGCTGTGCCGAGGAACTGTGCTTTTTTTGGCATACATTTTGTGCACAATAGGTAGATAGTTTGCTTATATAATTATGAATATCAATGAGAGATCTGTAACAGACTTCCACTGTATTGTAATCATGACTATCAATAAAAAATCTATTTTTATGTTCTTTTTCAATACGGTATATTTATTTTCTCTAAACGCTTGAGCTTTGTTTGTCTTGGCTACGCTAGTTTGATGTGCACAACAGCTATGGCGCACTTTCTTCTGCAGGAACTATGCTTCTTAGCTCTGCTCATAGTGTATTTTATAATTTTTTTCATGCTTCTACAAGACCCCCTTCAAAGTTTTCAAACTTAGATAAGTTTGGAATACTTCGAAAAGAAGCATGGGTTGACACATAGACAAGGAGTGCGCAGCACTGGACCTGACAGACTGTCATCAATATAACGTGGATAGCTGTCAGCATTAAATGCAAAATAGTCACCATCATTAATGATAATTACTCCTCATTTTTTGGAAGAGATAAAGAATGATTTCATTCTAATACTGCACTCATTTCGAAGCATCTCCTCAGACCCGAATTTCTCGGTCTCGTCTGTTGACACATGGCTTCTTCCTAAATAGGAGCTTTTGGAGAGAGAAAAAACTTTACTCTGTTAATTTTTATGAACTTTTCTAAAAAGATACTTCTTCTTCTTCCTCGAGCAAAATCCTAGTTTTCTCCCTATGGCCCAGAAGACTCTGAGAGCTCCCAAGGCCCCTAAGGACGGTGTTGAGGGTACTAGCAAGGCTAAAGAGAAGAAGCCAATGACAAAAGCCATCGTCGTCGACGCAGTTCCCATCGTAGATAAGCACGCACACCTTAATGTGCAAAAAGCTGTTGTCGGTAGGCTTCCTATCTTTGTTTCAATAGAGGTGACCTAAGATGCATGATCGTGCATGGGTGCTTACTTTTGAAGTAGCACTTCGAAGATGCACTGATACCCTACTTGCTGATGCGCATGGGCATCACTTATCAAAGTGATGCCTAGAAGATGTGCTGATGCTCCTTTGCTGATACGTATGGGCACTACTTTTTGGAGTAGTGTCTGGAAGATATGGTGATGCTTCACAGCTGATGTGCTTGGGCACTTTTTTTAAAGTAGTGTCTAGAAGATGCGCTGATGCTTGCTAATGCGCATGGCTACTAAAAAGTGCCTGTGCTGAAGTTTGCTTATGAATGCATATGGCCATTAAAAAGTTCCTACGCTGAAGCTTGCTTGCTGATGCACATGGCCACTGAAAAAGTTCATGTGCTGAAGCTCAAGTGGGGATCCATTTGAGCAACTGTCTTCTTTTTTATTCTTTGTAAATATTTTTAAACATCTTTGGACTTTTTTTGTTTCTTCATGTGCAGTGTCTGTGTATACCCATGTTTGATGAAATCTACTTTGACTTGTCGATCTGTGCTCTGGGCATGAACTTTCACAAAGACGTGGTTAACCCTGCCAAGGAATTAATCGCTCAGGTCCAACCACCTAGATGAATGGCCATGATTTATCTTCCGTATTACGCTTACATCCAGCATAAGATGGATCGAGGCAAATTCTCGGCTGAGGATGATGCTGAAGCTGCGCTGCTAAAACCCTAATTCCTATTCGGGGATAAGTTGGTTTTTGGCAACACCAAAAATCATGAAGCTTAAGGAAGAGTGGTACTTTGGCAACTACGACCGTAGTCTATATGTCCCGTCGATTGAACGGTAGCTCTCGCTTTTCGTATCGCATGTTTGGTAGAGAAGCGACGCATGGACTGAGATCTGACTCCTACCTAAGGAGGGGTGTTGACAGGCCGTTTCAAGCTAGACTCCAGCTCCAAGAAGAAGAACATTTTTATGTACGTTCGTGACGTGCCGTCTTATACTTTGAGGGGTACTGACTTAACGACTTAAGTCCCGACACTCATCCTTTTGGGACCTCCATTTTTTCCAATCGGCTCCTTGCAGAGGAAATCTCATACCCGAAGGAAGCTTTTCTGGTGGAAGGTTGGGTCCACCACAATTCCAAGTGGCATAACATGATCCTGTAGATATTGGCCAAGTACGGGATGTAGTTGAAACAAATGGGTCTATACTATGTCGTTAGAGCCACTGAGTATGGAGTGGAAATCAACCAGCATATGTTCCTGGCTCTACTGGAGATGTACAACCACCATACTGGGATGTTCTATACTCCTGAGGGAGAGTTAGGGCTAGATCTTCATAAAATGTTCACTATCTCGAGACTGCCCTGGGGTAATGAGCCATACGAGAAATTTACTCCTTGTAATGAGGAATTTATAGTACTGGAAGCACAAAAGTCTGAGATAATAGAGATATATACAGAGTTGGTGGGTCATCATCAAGTATGCCAGTGTAAGGATGCTCAGAAGACTTATTCTCATGTTTCTGACTGGAGGGATTACGTCTTTACCGAGCATCCTGCAGGACCGAAGTAGATCCAATTCACTACTCGTGGAGAACATACCCCTGCTGATGTTGACACATGATGGCAACAACGGGGGAGAAGAGCGCTTCGGTGGATGCTGAGGGAACCTAACCTCTATGGTCTATATCTATTTCTGTCAGAATTTGTGCACCATGTCTCCGAATGCGGTACTGGCAACCTTTTTCATGATATGGCTATGCACCTATGTGGCCCGACGGGATTCTGGGTCTATTGAGAGGCTATAGGAACCTCAATCATACCGGCTGTGAAGCTGGTGTTTGGATATCGCCTTGTCCTCCTACCTGCCATGTTCTGTAATATCTTACGAGGCCTGAGGGAGTTCTTGAAAAGGATAATGAAGCACGGCGAAAAGGACGGTAAATTTTCCAGGGTGGAGCGTCCCTACCATTACTTGATGTCTTGGTTGGTGCTTCACTACCCAAGTTTGATGGACCCTAGTTTGGAGGAAGGACATATGGAAGGGGATGCCTTCATGCACTATTATCGTCGGAAGAATTGGGTTCACAATGGTGTCCCAGTTTGTAGATGGGTGCAAGGTCACCTGACCAGCTATAACTTCTTCAGGATCCCGCCCACCTACTTGGGACTTTTTTGCAGGAGATATATATGAAGATAAGGGTGATTAGGTGACTGCTCTAACGCTTGGTGCTTTCTATTGGCTACAGTCTATCTAACCGTCAAACTTGGTGTACAGAAATAAGAACCATGTGTTTCTTGAGTCTTACCTGCCAAGTTGGTTTACTCGTCAATTTGGTTATAACCAATTGATGATGGACAACCCAAGCATCTATTTAGGTTATGAAGGGAGCCTTTTGGACGATATGCATGCATGGCATGCGTGCATTGCACTACTATAATGCCGGGTGCACTTGGACAAGCTTTACGGTACCTGCAAGTAGGCCTGAGACACATCATGTATTCTGCCGTAAAGTTTTACTGCTCGACGAACAACTTTTCTCCGACGATAATCGGGAGGGAAGCTTCATCGTACGAACCAAGATGGAGGCTTCCCAGGACGTCATCAAGCATGTTCAGGATCAGCTATCCTCAAACGGCAAGGCACTGAGGGGTCTGGTGCCTTCCAGGAAGAAGAAGAAGCCCCAGGTGTTCCACCTTTAAAACGTCGTTCTTCAGCAGCGGTGAGCTCCCTTTTGTCTAAAAGGGTAAAACGGGTGGCTCATATGATGGCTATATCTGAATAGCCTACTTTATCGCCTGTGTGGCGGATAAAACGACCATCCACAGGGTCCCCTTCATAAGTATCTGGCATAGTTTTTTGTTTATCAGGTATAGGATTTTTCCTTTCTTCTTCTTATTTTTCTTTGTTTAAACAACTTATGAAGAAGTCAAAATGGTCAAAGAAGGACTTGACCGATTGTGAGTTCGAAGTCCTCAGAGATCTTCCTTAGGCAGTTGTTGCTAGGGTACCCCCGGGTCCCAGTACGTTCGATGATCAAGGTTGAGGCCACTGTACCGTCTGAAGACCCTCTAGCGATAGAGTTTGAAGGAGTTACCCAGGCTGAGGGGCCCTCCAAGGTTAAGGTGTCTGCGACTATGGAAGCTTAGAAGGATGTCGGCCCGAAAGAGGTTTCGATGACTGGGACTGTAGGGGCTGTGCAGGTTGAGGAGTCTCCAATTGTTCTGATTATCTCTTTTGACTACGAGCAAAGAGACTTTTCGGAGTTAATGGAGGCGTACATACCCACCGCCCGAACGAATATGTTCAATATAATAATAATTTTTATGTCTTGCTTATTTGTTGGTTCTTCTTACGAGTCTATTAGTTTTGCAGGTACCCATCAAGAAGAAGCCCCTGCGAGGGTAACAACAGATGCACCCCTTGCTACGCCCATAGTCAATCTTGTGACGATCGAAGATAGGTCAAGGAATTCATCATTGAGGCAGAAGAGACGGATAAGACAGACTAGGATACCGATATCAAGGCTGGGGTAGCAGCCCATGAGACTCCCACAAAGTGCCCTTCCGGCACTGATAATTCAGCCGAGGAGGCAGTTGTGGATCAAGTCAACATGGCGGCTAAGCAAGCGCCGGTTGACCTAGCAGTTGTAAAAAAGTCGCTTATGAAGTAGAGGATCAGCCTTTACCGGATGGAGGACCAAGGACGGATCCTAGGGTTGGGAAATCCTCGGCTCTGGAGGGTCCCAACCCAGGGTACATTCCTCGAGAACCACCAGCGGGGCTACCTCTACAGTAGTGGTACACGGACTAGAACTTGCTGTACTAGGAGCTAGTGTGACTGCTTTCGTGACGGCCTCTAGTTCTGTAATGGCCACGGCTGCTTCGGTTCCTGTTCACTTTCCATCAGGCCCCTCCACCGCGCTACCTCCAATGATGTCCATTATTATAGCTGATACGGATGACTTTGCTGGGATCATTGTCGAGACTATTTATACTACCTTGAGGTGAGGGGTCACCAATGTCTTGGATTATGGTCGTAACTTTGCTCTGGCCCGGGCCGCGATGGCACTACAGCTGGTATCGCTCAGGGTTTTTTCTGGCTGGAAGGCGACAGCTAAATCCATGGAGGCTTCGATGGCTGAATTGAAGGATTGTCTTATGGAGCTTCAGGGCCTGGAATACGACCTCTTACTTTTGGTACGCGAAGAGCTGGACAAGTTGACTGTTGAGGTATCCCAATACCAATAAGGTCGGGATACCCTTGCACCTTGCACGTGAGGTAGCCAAGAACGAGGCGAAGGTGGAGGAGCTGAGTACTGTCGAGGAAGTCCAAGCTTGTCTCCAGGTGACCTTGGCACAGTGTTGTGAAGACTATTGGGAGCAGATCCGGCTTCTTGAAGAGAAGTTAGTCACCGCTGATGGCAAAATGGAGAAGGTGACAAATGAGCAGATCTCCCTTTGCCGTCAGTCCGAGACCTTCACCTAAGCTTCCAAAAGTATGAGTATCTGTCGAGCAGAGCTGGAGGATGCCTATCAGGGCATATCCCAATTTGAAGACGAGCTGGCGAGGCACCAAGAAGCAGAACGTCGAGCCAAGGAGTATGTTGGACCAAGAATCGCCTTCTTGAAATGTCGGGTTAGCGATCTTACGCGTCGCCAATCTTAGATAGTATCTTTTATTTTGTGCTTCTTATTTTGTGCCTCTTCAAGAAGGCATTATTTTGCCGTACTCATTTTTTTCTTTTCCTGTTATTGAAAAGAAATAAAGACTTCGTTTCCTTGTTCGTTTATTATTTATTTGTTATGAACTTTGTGATGATGAGAATCCTATCAGAGGTAACGTTAACGTGATAGGGTGGAGGTAACTTCGGTGGGGGTATTTTGCGGCCCTAGCATATATATCATGCCTAGAGTTTAGGCACAGATGGTAAGGTGAGATACCAGACACTGTCAGAGGTATTATGGATGTGGTGGTGAGGAATTGATTTTGTAGGAATGTTTACTCAGATGTAATATCGACGTGGTAAACACCGGACAGTGGGAGGGTTAACTTTCTTATAGGTTATACGAACATAGAAAGACATGGTTCTGCGGGTTCATGAAAAATGTTCAGAGGTATTATGTGAAGTTATGTGTAGGCAACTCCAGAGGGGGGTGTAGAGTTTGTGTCGATAATAACTAATTAAAAATGCAACTCTATATCACCTCCAGAAAACAACTATCAAGAGAGTAAGTAATCAGAAAGAAATACAAAAATAAATAGAGATCAGAAGATCATACACAAACACAACGATTTTAACCTAGTTTCCTTCATGGAGGACTAGTTCAGGCCTGAGAACTCTCGCTCAGGACTGAAATCCACTATTTGTGAAATAGGGTACAACCACGTGCCTTTACTCAGAAGAGCACACCAACTTCTTACAACTTCACAGAGGCAAAACTTGGAATTGTCCAAGTGACTTTTCTTTCACTCTTGCACAAAACTTCTAGCTGATATCGTACTGAGCACCTTGGGCTAAGGAGAGTTGTAGCTTAGAAAATATGGAAGAGTGGGGCTTGGAGTAACAGAGCTTAGAAAGCTTGAATATTTGAAGGTGAGAGATGATTTGAAATGAGAGAATTCAAGCTCTATTTATACTAGTCTGAGGAGGCATAATTCGGCCAGAATTCTGTCCTAAGAATTCAAAATTTCGAACGTTGGACAACTAGTATCAAACAGGCGCTAAAAATTAGTATCCTAATTTTTAGAAGGCAGAGTTCGACCTGAATTTGGTTTCTATGGGGCCAGAACATACAATAGGCTATGAGAGGATTGGTTTGGTTTGGTGATTGTCTTGTTTTGTATGGTGAAGCTTAGATATTGGAGTCTATGTCACTCCCGCTTTCTGTTATACATATTTTTAGTATACGTGTACAGATTCTTGACCCATATTTTGACTTGTCTAGCATGATTTGGTTTTGGTTTAGCTTAGCTTGGTTTGCTTTTGTTTGGTTTATTTTAGGTTGAGATGGAAAGGGGTTTATATATATTAGTCAACTTCTCTCTCTCTCTCTTCATTAACTTCTTCTTCCTCCATTAATCCTCTCCACCCACCAAAGGCAAGTGTAATCTTGCTTCATGGTGGATATTATATTTTATTGTTCCATTGTCTTCTCCTCTTGATTCTAAGCCTCTTTAGAACTTGAAGTTCTTGGTTTAGATGAATGGATTCTTGTAGATCTAAGTTTGTAGCATTCTCGAATTTCTTGGGTTTTGATCTACCAAATTTCATTATTTTCGTGTTTTGATTGTTCTATGTTATAGATAATTTGATTTTACCCAAAATGGACCTTTGAAAACCCGGATTTCGAGTTATTTTGAGTGATTTATGGACTTGGAAAGTTCATGGGTTCCATGGTTCTTCTTCTAGGGTTGGAGAAGAAGAACAGTGTGTGGGTGCATGGCATTTTATGCGCCCACAGCAGCTTCAGCCTTGGGCGCATAGCCCTTTATATGCGCCCAAGCTCCTGCCTTCTTCAGTGTGGGCGTATGGCTTTATATGCGCCCATAGCTTTTACTTGCTTATACACATAACTTTAGATATATGTTAAGTGATGGTGTTTCCTTTGCATATGGGCACATAGCCCTTATTATGCGCCCACATAGCCAGTATCGATGGCTCCTGATTTAGCTTCCCATGCACCCTACCTCACTCATGTAGGCGCATAGACCATGCACCCTGCCTCATTCATGTGGGCGCATAGACCAAGCACCCTGTCTCACTCATGTGGGCGCATGCATGTGGGCGCACAGACCATGGGCACGTGCATGTGGGCATATGCTCTCAATGTCACCCCATTGACCCTTTATGCCTTTTCTTGCAATTATCCATGTTGTTCCCTATGGACCTTAGTGTGAGTTGTGACTTTGCTTGTACACTTTACTTGATTAGTCCTATAATATTATTTTCTATGTTGCACATATACTCTGAGTTTTAAACACGATCTTGGTAGGGCACGTACACTCTCTAATAACTCCTTGATAGTGGTCCGCCGTCGTGCACTTACATGAACACGACATGACAATGTGACTTTACATGATAACTTTTAATAGTGACCCGTCGTGGTGCACTCTTGACAAGAAATATGACATAAATAGACTTAATAGTGGTTCGCTGAGGCGCACTCTTGACAAGTAATCTTGATAAGTAACCTAACATGATAAATCTTGATATGCTGTTGCGACGACTATCTTGACTTGCTAAGTAACTCTTGTCTTGACACCTTGGGTATTTGTGCTTGTATAAGCTACAGGTCTCGTCTTGCATCATGTCTAGGACATGAATTTCTGATTTCTACGGTCAGGGATTCATACTGAATCCGACTAAGTTTATGACTAGATTGATCAAGTAGACAATAAAGAGAATTTCCATTCACAGGCAGTCCCATTATCTGGGCACTTTAATTGGACTTGTAGCCTGCCGTCGAGTAGGGCACATTTCCAGCATACTGTCATATGTTGCACCCCTAAGTCACCTAATCCAACTCTCTCAACTTGCAACTGGATAACCTGGATTACGTCTGCAGGGCTTGTGGCTGTTGGAACGTCTCAATGCATCTTGCTAGTAGCTAGGCTTGTGATAACCCTAGTTAGTTAAAGTATCAAGCCGTACTCATTGCTTGGCCGTGATTGATGGATGGAGTCCAGTCTAGTCTTGTCTAGACAGTGCCAGCCTATGATTACTTCAGTGCATTTACTGTTTATGCTTTACCTTATCGATAATCGGTCAGAGACTAAGTTCTTTTCAGGTGAAGGGTTACAACTCCGGTCCTTGTTTGGTTTACAAGTTGTAACTTGGTTATCGGAGTAGTTTCTTAGTTATCTTATTGTTTATCCCCTGAATTCTTAACTCTAAGTTTTCTTGTCATTATTATGCCGTATGATCTAACATGCTGGTTTTAGTTCCTAAGTGAAACCTCCCTTATGGCACTTGCTTTTTTTGGGGTCTGACCCAGCTGGTTTTGTATGGCAAGATTTCGGAGTAGCACCCGAGGATCTCCAAGCCTTCCAGCCAGATGGTGAACACTAGACGCAACCCTGGCAACGAGTGAGTTTATTTTGCTCTTCCACTCTATTATAAATTATTCTTTTGAAACGTTTAGCCGCTGAGCAAGTGTTAGCTCATGTTGAATTTATATTTCTGTCTGCCTAAGGGCTGTAACATGATTGACAAATCCTAGGGTTGATCATGTATGACTTAAACTCTTGCTAGTCTTCGTATTTTGTATGACTAGCTTCATGATCATCTGAATATGTAATATTTGGGACGCCTTACCTTGTATGTCTAATGATCTACCATCTTGTTACATTACTTGCTTGCTTAAGATTGAGACACTAGGCTTGTACTTGACCATAAAAGACTGTTGGCTTGTAGATAAACCCTCATGCATCTAGACAGTCGTGACCGTATTACGAGGTGGGATTCACTTCAATATACGTAGCTGGCTGTGTCTGTCCCCCGCTTTCCAGTTTTCTGGTTCTGGGGCGTAACAGTCTAGGTTCGAGATAGCTCAGTACGACTCAACGTACATGTTCCTAGACTCAATAAAATAAAAAGTACAGACTCAGTGCAAGTACAATTGCAATGATCAACTTGTTGATGACGTCTGTCTTGAGCTTGATATGTTGTAGAAGATGTTCTTGACTTTGAGCACAATGTGTCGTATTGGATCATGTCAAATATTATTTTATTAATTCTCTAAATTAGGTTGACTGTGATCCAGTTTGGGTCAACAACCTCCCCCATTTTGATAATTGACAAAAACAATATTTGCATGTCGCAACATTCATAGCTGGACACATGTTGAAGGTAGTAGTTTGTATTAAGTAGCTCCCTCGTAAATAGATATGTTGGCTCCCCGTAACTCACTATTTCGATTATGTCCTGATACAAAAAATCTTTTTCCAAGCGGAACATAATATCCTAGATCATGTAATATCCAACAACATATAAGATCATTATCAACCAAATATCAACAACATATAAAATCATATCAAACAAATATCTATGCTTCTCCCCCTTTGTCATTTAGCCAAATGAATCATAGCTCCCCCGTAAAGAGAGATAAATATGACAAAGTGAGGATAGTAAGCACACAATTCATAACCGTAACCAATTATCATAAGAGACAACTAAGCAGTTTTGATAAACCCAAAAGAAATAAACTAGATGTTCATACATGATAAACTGAAGTCTAAAAACATAGTACAATGGGTGCTAAGACATAAAAATGATAAAAATATAACAAAAGTGAACATCAGCAGCAGCAGTAGGTACAAGACCACAACCATCATGGAGCATAGAAACGGGATGGACCGGCTGAATCGCCGGCAGAACGATGAGGATCAACAAACGCCGCATCAGGATCCAAATATCGTAAGGCCCATGGGTCGTCAATTCGATAGCCTTCACGAGAAGGGTCCCGACCCATAGGAAATGGCATAGTGGGATGCCGGGCCATGTTGTACTAGATATCATACATGGTGTTGCTGATGGCGCTCATTTGCAGAGTAGTCCGATAGTCTAGATGGGTGTAGCGATCGTCTCCAAGCGAAAGTTATCGAACAACATGTCGCGGATGGAGTCTAGGTTCAGACTGTGGGGAATTTAAGTCAGAAGATTCCTCCTCCACTGGAGCAGGAGGAACAGGAGCAGGGGCAGTCCTATGAGCCTTGGACAGAAAGGCAGGAGCTGCTAAAAACTGACACTCATCCAAAGGAATATTGATGACACGAAATATCATAGGAAGATATATCGCATAAACAAGCAATTTTGGCTTCTTCCTTGCACGAATCATCCAATCCATCATCGTGCGAGGAAAATTGAAGGGGATGGTGAAGTAAAGATAATAAAGGGCGGTAATCTCATGATAAGTAACCTCATCGGTAGATCCTGCTTTCGGGAGGATGTAAGAGAAAATGATGCGATAAAGTTCATAGAAATGGTTGTTGAGATACTTAGCCCAAAGTTTACAAGGGCGGGTGTTGGGTTCACACATCATATCCTTGAACCCTTCAAGTGTGAAATCACCAACAAATTGGAAATCCCGAGCATCAATAATACACTCCCAAGAATTTGGGTCAGGGAGTTCAAGATATTCAGCTAGGTCAAAGTCATCAAACATAATATTAATGCCGGCGACCCGAGAATAGATTTTACGGCCGTCATGGGTCATGTTGTAATAAAACATTTGAATTGCATTGAGGTATAAGAGTGACGATATGGAAACAAGTTCATCGAGGCATAGATCCCTGAAATTCGGATCAAACATGGTATTATAAAATTTATGGGGTGTCCCGGCACAACACTTCTGGAGCAAAAGTTAAAGTACCACTCGTTAGATGCTTCTAACGAGACAAAAATATGCTCAATAAACGTGTTGGCATCGGGAGGTGGAGGAGGATTGAACAAAGGGTGAATGGGATTGACAATTGGAGGAGGAGAAGGAGGGTTCGATGAATAGGCTCCTTCGGTTCTAGCCCTCTTCCCCCTATTAAAAAGTCTAGGAGTCATATGATAAGTAAAAACAATGATATGAAGAACAGTAATTAAAGAGTAGATGGAGAACAAGAGTTTATACCTCAAAATAATGAAGTAGAATTGAAGAGAATCTCAAAAAGCCTTGAAATCTCAAGTTTTGATGAAGGAAGAGCACCAACAATGGAGTTTCTAGGGTTAGGGTTTGGAGAAATAGGCTTTGGAGAGAGGTTGAAGGTGGTAGCAATGAGGAGAGAGAGTCCAAATTCGTGCATATGAAGAGTAGGGCCGGCTGTATTTGTTAAATCGTGGCCCTTGGATCAAATCGGATAAATGGCCAGGAATGGCTGAAGGTTCTAGTACCTATTGTACTGAGTTCGGCATGAACTTTGCCGTAGGCAGAGTTCGGCCCGAGTTCTGTGGGGTTGGTTCCAAAACTCCAGAGGTTGAAAAAATTGATAACAAATTAAGAGAATTGTCTTGAATTAGCAATGATGAATTATATTAGCCATAAAATAATTTAAACCTTGCGATAAATTTTGTTAAACGATGATCGACATAGGTGAATTGCCTCAGGTTTGCTGTAGGGGCCGGATCCTAGATAGCGGTAGTCCGGAGACTAGTGCACCATGTCGCTTAGGCTTTTATGCCTTATTGTCAGAATGACCCTTTCGGTTTGTAACCAAAGCAATTTCACCATGTACGATTATGTTTTAACAGTTATTTGTGCAGGTATGACTTATTGTATGACATTTTCATCCAAAATTCCTAATTCTCGACGAAAAAATTAAAACGCTCTTCGGCTAGTAGTTCTGTGAAAAAGTCTGCTAGCTGATGATCAGTGTCAATAAATTCTAAGTTAATAGTGCTATGCATTTGATGATCATGCAGAAAATGATGTCTAATTTCTATGTGCTTAGTGCGTTAGTGACATACTGGATTTTTGGCCAGGTTAATTGCACTAGTGTTATCACAGAATATTGGTATGTTCTTAAACAGTAAATTATAGTCTTCAAGGGTTTACTTCATCCACAGAATCCAAGCACAACAATGTCCAACTGCGATGTATTCAACTTCCATTGTGGATAGTGCTACATAGTTCTGCTTCTTGCTAAACCAATAGACTAAAGCCTTACGTAATAAATGACACATGCCACTGGTACTCTTACGGTCAACTTTGTATTCTACAAAATCGGCATCTGAATATCCGATTAAGTTAAAGGAAGTGGTTTTGGGATACCACAAGCCTACCGTAACAATCCCTTTAAGATATCGAAAGATATGCTTAGCCGTGGTCATGTGTGATTCCTTAGGGTTGGCTTGATATCGAGCACACAAGCAAATACTAAACATGATATCGGGACGACTAGCAGTTAAATAAAGTAGACTACCAATCATACCTCGATACTTACATTGATCAACAAGTTTGTCGCTTTCATCATGTTCTAGTTTTGTTGTAGTAGCCATAGGAGTACTGATGGTTTGACGTTGTCAAGATCAAACTTCTTCAGCATATCCTTTGTATACTTTGATTGGCTGATGAAGACGCCTTGTAAGTATTGTTTGACTTGCAGTCCAAGAAAGTAGTTTAGCTCCCCCATCATGCTCATCTCACACTCATTCTGCATATACTTGGCAATCGTTTGGCACAAGACCTCATTAGTAGACCCAAATATAATGTCATCCACATAAATTTGCACTAAGAGGGCGGTGTCATCAAGAGATTTTATAAACAGTGTTGTGTCAATTTCCTCCTTTGAAAAACCTTTATCAAGTAAGAAAGTGCTAAGGCATTCATACCAAGCTCGAGGGGCTTATTTGAGGCCATAGAGAGGTTTTTTAAGTTTAAAAACGTGATCGAGAAATTTGTGATTTTCAAAACCATGAGGTTTCTTTACAAACACTTCTTTAATAAAACCATTAAGAAAAGCACTTTTGACATCCATTTGAAAAGTTTGAAATTTTGAAAATTTGTAAATGCACAAAGCATACGGATTGATTCAAGTTGTGCATCAGGAGCGTACGTCTCATTGTAGTCGATACCTTCCTCTTCGTTGTATCCTTGAGCTACGAGACGGGCTTTGTTATGTGTGACTGAACCGTCCACATTGACTTTGTTACAAAAAACCCATTTAGTACCGATGATCGAATGATCAACAGGTTTAGGAACAAGTTCCCAAACTTGATTTTTTTCGAACTGGTTGAGTTCTTCTTGCATTGCCAATATCCAAAATTCATCAGAAAAAGCTTCTAAAACATTTTTGGGTTCTATTTGAGAAATAAATGCAGTGCTAGCTATAGAGTCTCTAACAGATGATCAAATATTTACTCCTTTCGATACTTCACCTATTACCAAGTTTTTCGGATGAGATGGTGTAAAACGAAACTCCTTTGGTAAGCCTTCCAGAGAACTGATTACAGGTGTTGTATCCACGGATGTAGAAGTTGATGGTCTGATGTGTATGTCATCATCGTCATCGAAAAATGCAGCTGTACTATTATTCTCATTAAAGGTTACATTAGCAGATTCTTAAACAACCATAGAGCATTTTTTGAACAGTCTATATCCTTTACTCTTGGCAGCATAACCAAGAAAAATACCTTCGTCAGCTTTGGCATCAAATTTTCCTAAGTTATCTTTGGTATTTAGGATAAAGAAATGACAACCAAACACTCGAAAATAAGAAGTAGTTGGTGTTCTACTAAACCAAAGTTCGTAGGAATTTTTCTTCGAAATAGGTCAAATCAATATCCTATTCAAAATATGGCATGTTGTACTGACAACTTCAGCCCAAAAGTATATTTCTGAAGAGAAAATTGATTCAACATGACTCTAGCCATATCGCCAAGAGTCCTATTCTTCCACTCCACAACACTATTTTGTTGGAGAGTTCTAGGACACAAAAATTCATGACTAAAACTATTTGAGTCACAAAACTTTTTGAAATTTTGAGTTTTGAACCTTTTTAATTTTGAACCTTTTTAGCAAAAAATTCTAAAACAGAAATAGTATCACTTTTATTTGTAAGGAAAAAATCCAAGTAAATCTAGAAAAATCATCAACAATTACAAAAGTGTATAGTTTTCCACCAAGACTGGCTACTCTACTTGGACCAAATAAATCCATATGAAGTAGCTGCAATGGTCTAGTAGTACTTATAGAGTTAATGGATTTAAAGGAGGATTTGGTAGCTTTGTTTTTCTCTTATTCGGTACAGACCGTATCCTTTTTGAAAGTAATGTCAGGTAGTCCTCTTACTAGCTTCTTGGTTGAGATTCGTGATATGGTATCCATATTTACATGACCAAGATGCATATGCCAAAGTAGTCTTTCATCTTTGTGAGCATAGAGTTATCTTTCTACATTGTTAGTATCTCTAGAAAGATAAAATACATATATATTATCTTCTCTTATCCCATCAAAAATGATGTCTCCAGATGATCTATCATATATGGAGCATTTGGTTTTGCCAAAGTTAATATCATATCCATGATCGACAAGATGACTAATGCTGAGCAGGTTATGCTTTAACTCGGTCACTAAACATACATCCTTAATTACGAGAGAAGGAGGATTGCCAATAGATTTCTGAAGGATACATATCCTTCCCTCTTCATCGATAGTGTTGCGAATAGATTTTCATTTCCAGTCATGTGTCGCGAGCACCCACTATGGAGAATCCACTTGCTTCTAGAGGATGAAGGAAGGTCCACCTACACCACAAGTAGATGTGACCTTTGGTACCCAAATCTTTAAGGTTCCTGAAAGGTTAGTCTTCGGTACCCATGTATACAATTTTAGATCAACTAATCTTCTAATTCTACACTGTAGTAAAGTGTGTCCATGTTTATCACAGTAGTGACATGTAGCATATATATTCGTGTTAGGTACAGGATAATAGTAATTTCTATGTGTTTGATGTCCTGTATGAGAATGTGTGTGCATAGGAGTATGTCTATGTGTGCCATGTGTATGTGTGGGTGTTCTTCGTGATGCATATGGATAATTGTACATAAAAGCATGATTATGAGTAACATGAGTATATGTGTTTCTCTTATGACGTGTGTTTTTGTGTTGAACAAACTTTTATTTAGTGTACGTGTTGTGACTGTGAGAATGGGTTTGAGGCTGAACAGCTTGTTTCCCCAGTTTGATCTCTAATCTTTTAGAGGTGTTGCACATATCATTATACTTGGCAGTTAAAGCGTCAATTCTTACAGCAGCAACATTATACTTCTTTTTATCATCTAGAAGTTCTTTATTAAGTGCTGTAATATCACATGTTTATTTCTCAATACGAGATTCAACATCGTGTAAGCTTAATTTAAGCTTGGATACCTCCTCAATGTTATCCGTGGGTGGTGTGTCCCTAACATTATCAAGTAAGCATGAAAGTCTACGAATCTCAACTTCATGAGTTTTGATCTTATCCTTTGCATGTTTATATACTTGCTAAGCAACTTCTTGTGATCTTTAAGCAAGTTACTAAAAGCATCAACAAGTTTATCAAATGTAAAGTCATCAAGAGGATCACTTGTTACCTTTTTGGATGTTTCCATTAGGCAGACGTTTGCTGTATCTTGGGGAGAGTCCTCTTTTTCTTCTGAGTCACTGGCTTCGCTCTCGTGCCAAATACTTATGTTGGCATATTTTCGAGAGGTTGGCCTCTTGTACGATCTTTCATATCGACTTCCTTTCTTTGCAGTAGGGCAATCTTTTTTGACGTGCCCCGTCTTCTTACAGCTGACACAAATGGGCTCTTCATCGTCTTTTTTGTATTGTTTCTTCTTTCTTTGGTTGAAGTGAAGAAACTTCTTGAAGTTGCGGACCATCAGTGCTTGATCATCACCTTCAGAATCATCGTCGTCGGTATCTCCTGGAGCAGTCTTTCGGCGATGAGCTCTTAATGCAATTTCCTTTTCCTTCGTAGCCTCTTCTTCAAAGTCTTTGAGATCGAGCTCATGTGTCATCAGTTTGCCCACCAAAGTTTCTAGAGACATGGTGGTGAGATCATTGCCTTCTATTATCTTCGTGGCTTTGGGGTTCCAGTTCTTTATTATTCTCCTTAGCACCTTGCATATCTTCTCATGGTTGGAGTAGTCATTACCAAGAGAAGATAAAGGGTTGACGAGGTCGAGGAATCTAGTGATCATCTGTTTGATCATCTCATTGGGCTTCATCTTAAAAGCTTCGTACTATTGTGTCAGATGACTAATTTTTGATTCTTTCACCTGTGTGGTTCCTTTATGGGTTACCTCCAGAAGCTTCCATACTTTTTATGAGGTGGAGCATGTAGAGACCCTGTTGAATTCAGTCCTGTTTATAGCACAGAAGAGAGCATTAATAGCCCTAGCATCTAGACTAGCCTGTTTCTTTTCTTGGTCAGTATATTTGTCGTAGGATTTATCTATGAGATTTCCCTCAACAACAATTATTGTCACCCCCAGTTTTCAGAAACAGGGGTATTTTTGTCATTTTATAATTTTGAATATTTTTGAAATTTATTTTATTATTTATGATATTATTTTGGGGTTGAAATTTATTTTATTATTTATGATATTGTTTTGGGGTTATTTGAGTCGGGTTCGAATTTCAACTCAATCCGACTTGAAACGGGGACCCGGGGGGTAGTTTGACTCTAGTGGGACCCACACACTAGTTAGGTATGGCCCATATGATATTAATTTTAGTCCACATGATATTAATTTTAGTTATTAGTTAGACTAATTATTTATGGATGGGAGACTTAAAACTAGACTAAATTGACCTCAACCTTTAACCCATTCCTAATTTAAATCAAATAGATTAGTGGAGGGCATTTTGGACATTCAAATAGGGGACACCTCACCTTTTTGGGCAACCACCTATGGGGGGATAAGGAGTGAGTCACTCCTTCATTCATTTGTTTTCATCCACTTTCTCTCTCTTGTTCTTCCCCAAATTAATTTACAGATGAACCTCCATTGATTTTATCTCCAAATCAACCCCTTCTTCCACCAAATATTCTTCATTTCTCCTCTACTCCATGTTTAGAGGGAGCTAGCCAAGTTTGGGAGGATTCGGAGCTCGTTCGTGTCCTTTTAGAATCGCTACGTGTCGATGTCATGTCAGAAGGATTTTTCTTTGAATCTCTCTTCCGGAAGGTATAATCTCTCCTCAAATCCATCCCTACATGCATATAGAAATATTTTGAACCCATAGGAATGACTCCCATGGTTGTATCTCCATTTGTGTCCATTTCGTGTCCATTTGGAGGTCATACGAGTGTCATTTGTGTTGTGGTTGTGTCCATGTGGGAAAACCCCAAATTTGGACACACTATGTGTTGTTGTTATGTATGAATGAATTATTACATGTTTAATATCATATTTTTGTATTGGAGATGTGTTCTATAGTGTCTCATATATATATATTAGTGTAGAGAGTGAGTTCTTGATATATTATGTTATATACTTGTGTTTCTTTTGTCTCAAACTACCTAAATTCGTCATAATATTTATCCACGTTTTTAGTAGCAATAGCAACTTAGAAATGTCATAACTTTTAGCTTAAAACTCTGATTTATCTTTCATTTTTTTAAAAGAACCGTATCGAAGTTAGCTTTCCAAATATATATATTTTAATCAGCCATATTCTTTCTGTAACTTTCTGTAGAATTATTTGAGTGTCAGCTGTACGAAAGACGAACGCGTTTTGGTATTTTCGCGATTCCGGGAGCTTCCGGACACGAAAATACGATCCGTTTGAAGTTTCGGAAAGTTAACACAAAGTACTACAACATACTTTAATCCTAGAATTTAGTGAATGCCCAATTGGTACAGTATTGGTTTTAAGTAGAAGAGTGACTACGATATATGTATTTTTTTGTAACCTATGAGCCTATGTAGTATGGATATTAAATGAATATAGAGTATGTAATGCATGATATGTTAGATGAATGAAATGATATATATATGATATATATCCTCTTTACATTAATGTATATATATGGTTGAATGCAAGCATGTAGGAATACAATTAATGTAATATATGTAAGCAATGCATAAATGCATGAATGAAAGAATGATATACAATGCATGCATGAAAGTATATAATGTATTCAAATATGTATGTATAGGTGCATAAATGATAGGATGAAATGCAAGCATGTGGGTAATGCAAGGTATTGAAACATGTATGCAAGTATCCATATGTAAGTAAGTAACGTAATCAAGTATGAATGTATGCTATATATGAATGCCAACATGATAGGAAAGTATGATGCCATATTAGCACTTAGCACCATGTTCATATGTTAAAACCCCTTTCTATATGTTGACAGTAACCCCAAGCATGAATACACACAAAACCTACTTACTGTTATGAGTAAACCCTTTGATGTATAAATAAACCCTTTTGTTATGATTAACACCCACACCCACACATGCTAAATCTATGCTTTACATGTTATTTCTTCTATGTGACACAATGAACCCTTGCTAAATGTTATCCTTTTAACATAATACCCTCACACTTGAACACATTGTACTGCTATGTACACATTGCCATATCCATATTCATGTATCACTCACTCATTGTCTTTATGCACCTTGCTTGTAATAAAAATATATATGAATATATATATATGTAATGTGTGTTTGATAACTTGTGTAGCTTTATGATTTTGTGTGGGTGTTAGTCTAGGCTTGGTTAGGCCTAATGAGACTTGTTAGTCTAGGTTTAGACCTAGTACTGCCTAGTTAACCTAATTTGACTAGTACGGTTGACCAGAGTTGACCAAGAGTTGACTTTGACCTAGAATGACCTAGAATTATGTAGAATGCATAGTAGAGCTTTATTTTACCATTTTGGACTTATTGTGACTTATGATGTTCTAAATAGGAGCCATACACCTCTCCTCAGACAGTACATCCTTTGGACATTCAGATAGCAGGCGAGTACATTCTCTAATAGTTCTCTCATTTATTTGTCAATTACTGTACTTCAGTTCTAGTTAGCTGTATGTGATTCTCTGCTACAAACACGTATTTTTATTTTTGAATCCATGTATACGACACACATACTTACTCGTCTTACCTCTATTATTCGAAGCACCATACGAATCACCATACGAATCACTATTCGAATCACCCTATTCGTATCTTCATATGTTGGTTGGACTTTTATTCGATTGATGTATCAGATTTTGGATTCTTTTGTATTAGATGGGCCGAGAAATACTTGATTAGACATGTGAATATTCCCACTATTCGAACCACCCCCTGTGAATATATTCGAACGATAGCCATTCCACACCCGGCCAGGTGTGTGATGTGCCAGATTTACCCATAGCCGTTTACATGTCTATCTAAGTATTTTAAAACACACTTGGAGAATTTATTCGAATCATTATTAGAACATCATGTGAATCACTATTCGTATCACCTTATTCGTATCACCTTATTCGATTCACCTTATTAGAATAATGATTAGAATTACATTCGACTCATCTTATATTAGACTCACATTGGAATTACACTCGACTTATATTGTACCATCTGAACTCATTATGTTACTCTAGTTCAGCTAGATCTTATTTTTACAGTCTTCTTTGCTATGTTTCTCTTCTTGTTTAGTTACCTTACTTTCCTTGTACCTTAACTGCTCTCTACATCATTACTCGTACAAACTGCCATTTTTATCAATATAACTGTCTATAACTGCTTTATAGTTCTCTATCATTTACTTAGGATTTCTTGATGAATTGTACTCGTTCCCGTCCTGACTGGACCTGTTGATAAATTTTACAGATAGCCTGGAGATTGCCTGCTAGCCTAGAGGAGACACAATAGAGGTTGCATAGATAGCTAGGGTTTTGCTTATAGCTTATTTTCAGTTGTCTTGAGTTGTATTTATGGATTACTGTATTTAAGATTTGAGATATTTTCTGGGTTGTGTATCTTAGACACTTAGACTTCTATCTGATGTATCTCTCTGTGAATTTTATGTTTTATCTATCTTCCATTATGCTCTACCTTAGATGTGATTGAGTTTACATTATGCTATGTCACCCCCATTCGGGGAGTATAAACTGCTTAGCATTATATTGTTAGATGTTGTGACCTAGGACAGCGTTCTACCGCTGACACTGCGGCGTAGGCTGGACGTACCCACTTCTCGTACCCTTACTCTAGGGTGCGGGTCGTGACATATTTTTAGTGGTGGCCCATGCAGGTCGAGTTTGTGTAGTGGTATTCGAACTAGAGTACCACTATAGCCTGCAGTAGAATTAGGATATATTTTTGAAGGTACTCAATCACAGTTAGGATTTTTTGAGAGATTCTTGGGACGACCCTTGAAAATCTTATTTTAACTTCGATTTGAAAAACTCTTCTTCCCTTGATTTGATTTATCTTTACTTTCTGTTGTTGAACTTGATTTTGATGATGATTGTGGAGTTTTGAATCTTGATGTTAGCTGTTGCATCCGAGTTTGTATTTACATGATTTGATGGATTATTGTTCAGTTTTGAATCTTGATATTTGTTGATAAATTTGATTTTTGGGTATTCATTGTTGAGTTAATTTAATTTTTGTCAAGATTAAATTATATGGGCTAGGTCATCTATGTTATGGAATCTAGTCTTCTACAGTCACATTAGCCAGCATGGTGAGGACATATAGTCTGACTTGGATATATTTTTCGGGTGTGGGAATTTAAGATTTTCGCAGCCAAGCTAGCGGTATCGCAAAAATATTAAATACCATGATTCTAGAGGTATGTGCCTAAGTCGAGGACTCTGTGATTATCGTAGCCTTGCTTACTAGTATGACGAGGATTTAGAGTACCATGATTTTGGATAGACGCATATGATTATCAGATTGTACCTTAAATATTTTCGAACATGTTTTCTCTACTTTTGTTCCAGTCCTTCAAAAAAATTTATTATTTGTTTGTTTTGTTTTGCTTCTCATTATTTAACTTAGGAGAGGGTTTAGTTGTTTTTATAAACTCTTGTGTAACTTCTTGCTATGAGTTTCTTCTTAATACAATGAACCGATGATTTTGCTAGACCTTATCTTGTAATTGATATTATAGTTCTGGGTTTCAAAATGGTTCCTTCTTTAAACAGATAAGCAAAACAGATTTTATCGTTATTACTTTCTTGCTATTATTCTTGTATTAAATAATAATAATAATAATAAAACTGTCTTGATTACGCCAATCACCTACTTTGCAATCTTGGTAGGAATCTAAATGTTGGTCTTGAAGTAGAATTTAATTTTTATATTGGGATATGAGAATATATATATAGTGGACACAGACTCTTTGCCTTACACGTATGCATGCTACACTTTGATTTCTAACCTATCTAAATACATATTAATATGTTGTTGATGTTTAAAATTTTAAAACTCTAATATTTCTGATACAGTACAGTAACAGAGACTGGTTCTCTGCATTTCCAGTTAAAATTTTTAATTCAAATGTAAATTTTATGTTATTAGTTATGTTTACATCACTGCACATGTTTGTTATACATAGGGTTTCAATTCAAAAAAAATTGGTTGAGTTTTGTGTTTGAATTTGTCAAATCTAAGACTGTGTGCATATTAACCCTTAATACTGGATTCCAACTGTTTAGGTCAATTGCTATTTTTTTTTAAATGTAATATTTTGGAGCTATGTACATTGTTGTATGTAGGGATATGATGTTAGGTTTATACTCTTACATGTTAGGTTATGATAAACATTGGGTTGGTTAATATTATAATGGTTTAAATGTTAGCTTATTTCAGATTCTTGTATGTAAATGCTGAACTAAAACTGGGTCTAACCTTTCATTACTAAAGCTATAACCCTGTATAGTGACACCCACACTCTAACATAGTATACACTGCCATGTAACCTAACCCTTCCTCTCTATGTTATGTTCATATATCTATATAGATATATATAGAGTTTATGCATACATGTTATAATGTATATAGATACATAACTAAATCTCTACCTCTTTATATATACATATACATGGTTAGCCATGCATGTTATAAGCAAATGAGTTGTGTATTGTAGATTGTTTAACCAATATGCCATGGTTAGTGTAACTTGATAGTTATTGTTTGAAACCCAAATCCTTCTATGCACTTTCATGTATATTTCACATACACACACGCCTATTATCTAACCATATGAACATGTCCACATACACCCATACACACACGAACTACATAACTTGTACATAATGCTAGCTTTTCCCTCTCTAACGCTATATATATAAATATATTGTGATTGGATTTCCATGCAATTGGCTTTCATTCTTTAACTTTTGATTTTGATTTTCTTAAATAGTATCCCTTATTAGATAAATGGTAGTTAACTTTATTTTATTTTGATAAGTACCAGTTTTTATATAGGATGGTAGACTGCCTTACAGTCTTGATGATTGTTATTTCTGTATCTTTTCTAGTTTAGCACCCTAGATTGCTTGTGTGTTTTGATACCCAATGACCGTTTTGGTTTAGCATGACTAGTATACCTAGATGAGACTTTCACTACCACCGTATGTCATGACCATGTATGTCATCCTTTTAAATTGTATGATTGTTTAAGTTCTGAGACTTTGATTGTGGGGGGGGGGTTTGACCTAGAAGGAGTATGAACATTTTAATTTCGAGGACGAATTTTTTTTAAGGTGGATAGATTTGTCACCCCCAGTTTTCAGAAACAGGGGTATTTTTTATCATTTTATAATTTTGAATATTTTTGAAATTTATTTTATTATTTATGATATTATTTTGGGGTTGAAATTTATTTTATTATTTATGATATTGTTTTGGGGTTATTTGAGTCGGGTTCGAATTTCAACTCAATCCGACTTGAAACGGGGACCCGGGGGGTAGTTTGACTCTAGTGGGACCCACACACTAGTTAGGCATGGCCCACATGATATTAATTTTAGTCCACATGATATTAATTTTAGTTAGTAGTTAGACTAATTATTTATGGATAGGTTTAGTTTAATTAGAGACTTAAAACTAGACTAAATTGACCTCAACCTTTAACCCATTCCTAATTTAAATCAAATAGATTAGTGGAGGGCATTTTGGACATTCAAATAGGGGACACCTCACCTTTTTGGGCAGCCACCTGTGGGGGGATAAGAAGTGAGTCACTCCTTCATTCATTTGTTTTCATCCACTTTCTCTCTCTTGTTCTTCCCCAAATTAATTTAGAGATGAACCTCCATTGATTTCATCTCCAAATAAACCCCTTTTTCCACCAAATCTTCTTCATTTCTCCTCTACTCCATGTTTAGAGAGAGCTAGCCAAGTTTGGGAGGATTCGGAGCTCGTTCGTGTCCTTTTAGAATCTCTACGTGTCGGTATCGTGTCGGAAGGATTTTTCTTTGAATCTCTCTTCCGGAAGGTATAATCTCTCCTCTAATCCATCCCTACATGCATATAGGAATATTTTGAACCCATAGGAATGACCCCCATGGTTGTATCTCCATTTGTGTCCATTTCGTGTCCATTTGGAGGTCATAGGAGTGTCCTTTGTGTTGTGGTTGTGTCCATGTGGGAAAACCCCAAATTTGGACACACTATGTGTTGTTGTTATGTATAAATAAATTATTACATGTTTAATCTCATATTTTTGTATTGGATATGTGTTCTATAGTGTCTCATATATATATATATATATATATATATATATATATATATATATATATATATATATATATATATATATATATATATTAGTGTAGAGAGTGAGTTCTTGATATATTATGTTATATACTTGTGTTTCTTTTGTCTCAAACTACCTAAATTCGTCATAATATTTATCCACGTTTTTAGTAGCAATAGCAACATAGAAATGTCATAACTTTTAGCTTAAAACTCTGATTTATCTTTCGTTTTTTTAAAAGAACCGTATCGAAGTTAGATTTCCAAATATATATATTTTAATAAGCCATATTCTTTCTGTAACTTTCTATAGAATTATTTGAGTGTAAGCTGTACGAAAGACGAACACGTTTTGGTATTTTCGCAATTCCGGGAGCTTCCGGACACGAAAATGCGATCCGTTTGAAGTTTCGAAAAGGTAACACGAAGTACTACAACATACTTTAATCCTAGAATTTAGTGAATGTCCAATTGGTACAGTATTGGTTTTAAGTAGAAGAGTGACTACGATATATATATTTTTTTGTAACCTATGAGCCTATATAGTATGGATATTAAATGAATATAGAGTATGTAATACATGATATGTTAGATGAATGAAATGATATATATATGATATATATCCTCTTTACATTAATGTATATATATGGTTGAATTCAAGCATTTAGGAATGCAATTAATGTAATATATGTAAGCAATGCATAAATGCATGAATGAAAGAATGATATACAATGCATGCATGAAAGTATATAATGTATTCAAATATGTATGTATAGGTGCATAAATGATAGGATGAAATGCAAGCATGTGGGTAATGCAAGGTATTGAAACATGTATGCAAGTATCCATATGTAAGTAAGTAACGTAATCAAGTATGAATGTATGCTATATATGAATGCCAATATAATAGGAATGTGTGATGCCATATTAGCACTTAGCACCATGTTCATATGTTAAAACCCCCTTCTATATGTTAACAGTAACCCCAAGCATGAATACACATAAAACCTACTTACTGTTATGAGTAAACCCTTTGATGTATAAATAAACCCTTTTGTTATGATTAACACCGACACACACACATGCTAAATCTATGCTTTACATGTTATTTCTTCTATGTGACACAATGAACCCTTGCTAAATGTTATCCTTCTAACATAATACCCTCACACTTGAACACATTATACTGCTATGTACACATTGCCATATCCATATTCATGTATCACTCACTCATTGTCTTTATGCACCTTGCTTGTAATAAAAATGTATATGAATATATATGTAATGTGTGTTTGATAACTTGTGTAGCTTTGTGATTTTGTGTGAGTGTTAGTCTAGGCTTGGTTAGGCCTAATGAGACTTGTTAGTCTAGGTTTAGACCTAGTACTGCCTAGTTAACCTAATTTGACTAGTACAGTTGACCAGAGTTGACCAAGAGTTAACTTTGACCTAGAATGACCTAGAATTATGTAGAATGCATAGTAGAGCTTTATTTTACCATTTTGGACTTGTTGTGACTAATGCTGTTCTAAATAGGAGCCAGACACCTCTCCTCGGACAGTATATTTCCTTTGGACATTCAGATAGCAGGCGAGTACATTCTCTGATAGTTCTCTTATTTATTTGTCAATTACTGTACTTCAGTTCTAGTTAGCTGTATGTGATTCTCTGCTACAAACACGTATTTTTATTTCTGAATCCATGTATACGACACACATACTTACTTGTCTTACCTCTATTATTCGAATTACCATACGAATCACTATACGAATCACTATTCGAATTACCCTATTCGTATCTTCATATGTTGGTTGGACTTTTATTCGATTGATGTGTCGGATTTTAGATTCATTTGTATTAGATGGGCGGAGAAATACTTGATTAGACATGTGAATATTCCTACTATTCGAACCACCCCCTGTGAATATATTCGAACGATAGCCATTCCACACCCGGTCAGGTGTGTGATGTGCCGAATTTACCCATAGCCGTTTACATTTCTATCTAAGTATTTTAAAACACACTTGGAGAATTTATTCGAATCATTATTAGAACATCATGTGAATCACTATTCGTATCACCTTATTCGTATCACCTTATTCGATTCACCTTATTAGAATAATGATTAAAATTACATTCGACTCATCTTATATTAGACTCACATTGGGATTACACTCGACTTATATTGTACCATCTGAACTCATTATGTTACTCTAGTTCAGCTAGATCTTATTTTTACAGTCTTCTTTGCTATGTTTCTCTTCTTGTTTAGTTACCTTACTTTCCTTGTACCTTAACTGCTCTCTACATCATTACTCGTACAAACTGCCATTTTTATCAATACAACTCTCTATAACTGCTTTATAGTTCTCTGTCATTTACTTGGGATTTCTTGATGAATTGTACTCGTTCCCGTCCTGACTGGACCTTTTGATAAATTTTACAGATAGCCTGGAGATTGCCTGCTAGCCTAGAGGAGACACAGTAGAGGTTGCATAGATAGCTAGGGTTTTGCTTATAGCTTATTTTCAGTTGTCTTGAGTTGTTTTCTGTATTTGAGATTTGAGATATTTTCTGGGTTGTGTATCTTAGACACTTAGACTTCTATCTGATGTATCTCTCTGTGGATTTTATGTTTTATCTATCTTCCATTATGCTCTACCTTAGATGTGATTGAGTTTACATTATGCTATGTCACCCCCATTCGGAGAGTATAAACTGCTTAGCATTATATTGTTAGATGTTGTGACCTAGGACAGCGTTCTACCGCCGATACTGCGGCGTAGGCTGGACGTACCCACTTCTCGTGCCCTTACTCCAGGGTGCGGGTCATGACAATTATAGCAAGCTTCTTGTAACCATCAGTGACTATGGTCCATAAATCAAAGTCTAGAGACTTTAGGTAGAAACTCGTTCTAGTCTTCCAATAGGTGTAGTTGGTTCAATCGAATAGGGGTGGCCTATTTGTGGACTGTCCCTCACTATAGTTGGTAAAGATACGTTGTATGGTTGCCATGGATCAGCTCTAGGATGTTAATCTATTATCAAGAGAACAGAGCTATGATACTAATTGAAGTTACTTGTAGGCAACTCTAGAGGGGGTTGAATATAGTTTGTGTCGATAATAACTAATTAAAAATGCAACTCTATATCCCCTCCAGAAAACAACTATCAAGAGAGTAAGTAATCAGAGAGAAATGTGGAAATAAATATAGATCAGAAGAGCATACGTAAACACAACGATTTTAACCTGGTTTCCCTCGAGGAGGACTAGTCCAGGCCTGAGAACTCTCGCTCAGGATTGAAATCCACTATTTGTGGAATAGGGTAAAATATGTGCCTTTACTCAAAAGAGCACGCCAACTTCTTACAACTTCGCAGAGGCAAAACTTGGAATTGTCCAAGTGACTTTTTTTTCACTCTTGCACACAACTTCTAGCTGATATCGCACTGAGCACCTTGGACTGAGGAGAGTTGTGGCTTAAGAAATATGAAAGAGTGGGGCTTGGAGTAATAGAGATTTGAAAGTGAGAGATTTGAAATGAGAGAATTTGAGCTCTATTTATACTAGTCTGAGGAGGCAGAATTCGTCCAGAATTTTGTCCCAAGAATTCAAAATTTTGAACGTTGGACATCTAGTATCAAGCAGGCCCTAAAAATTAGCATCCTAATTTTTATGAGGCAGAGAGTTCGGCCCGAACTCTGCTTGGGGAGAGTTCGGCCCGAATTCGATTTCTATGGGGCCAGAACATACAATGGGCTATGAGAGGATTGGTTTGATTTGGTGATTGTCTTATTTTGTATGGTGGAGCTTGGAGAGTGAAGTCTAGGTTCGAGATAGCTCAGTACGACTCAACATACATGTTCCTAGACTCAATAAAATGAAAAGTACAGACTCAATACAAGTATAATTTCGATAATCAACTTGTTAATAACGTCTATCTTGAGCTTGATATGTTGTAGAAGATGTTCTTGACTTTGAGCTCAACGTGTCGTATTGGATCATGTCAAATATTATTTTGTTAATTCTCTAAATTAGGTTGACTGTGATCCAGTTTGGGTCAACATTACGAGAGTTGGTGTTTTCATATTGGGTTTGCAGTGACACCAGGTTTGCTAGGTAAGAATATTTACTCAGAGAAAATATGGACGTGGTAAACATTTGATCTAGAAATAGCTTACTCAAAGGTTATACAAACGTGGTAAGATAGAATTCTGTAGACGCGTAGAGAACTATTCAGGGGTGATATGGACATGAATGTTTTATACTAGAGAATTTTTATAAGAAGGCGTCTTGGAGTGGCTAACCCCAGGGGGCACTTCTGCTAAACTTCTGCTGGGAAAAGAGAAGCACATGCCCAAAACTAGGCATAATAGTTTTTTAGAAATTTGTCGTTGATCGACACCATTAGCAAATCTTTATTTGGTTTCGCGAGCCGGTAGTGTAACCCCTCTAATCCAAATAAATGAGTTTTAGAATTTTTTTTCTATTTTTATTTTTATTTTTGGAATATTTTATTCAAATTTATTAAATTATTTTTTGTTAAACTCTAATTGTTTATTCTAATTGAGTTTATCTTAATGTAATTTATTTGATAACTAATTTTAATTGTACTAGTTAAGACTAATTACTTTTGTTTAATTAAAATATTATTTCTAGATTAATTAATTATTATTAGTGGAAGATTATTTTAAGTTTAACGAATTATATTTTTTCTAATATCGTAATGGCAGACTTGTAGTTTCTTCTAACTGGACTAGTTATTTTAGGAAATCCATTGTTAAATGCCTAATCACATGACTTAGTAGGAACATTATGGAATCATGGGACTAATCAGGATTAGTCTAGAATATTCCAGGAATATTTTCTCAGCCCATGTGCTTAGAGATTCTTGGTCTTTCCTAATCACCCTATAAATAGGGTCATTATTATTGTTAATCATCCCTAATTCTAGTGGCTAACTGCTGTATCCACGTGTCAGTATTTACTTCACTATTTTTTTATGTTTATAATTACATTTCCTTTCGACACGGACACACCTGTGTTACCTCACTCCTGCCGTGTCCTGTTTTCTGACACATGACATACATCCCTCTGTCCAGACTCTTCCAGACACCACTACAGATAGATCTTAATATTACAAACCCTAACCCTAATTCTGGTGTCTGTCTTGTCCGTCTCGCCATTACCGTGTCCGGTGGGTTCTTCGCCGGAGTTCAAAGTCCGCCGTCAAGAAATTCCTATGCAGCGCCGCCTCACTCTCCTTGCACCATCGGAGTCTCCTCAACTCGTTGCAGCCACCGCTCGACCACGAGCCACCGAGATCCTCTATATCGTGGAGTTGCCACCCAGATCCGCTAGGAACTACTGCACCCTAGTCGTTTGGTCTGCCGCCTTCAGACTTCGACCTCCACCGCCGACGAGGTTCACCACCACCGACTGGATCTGGATCGTCGCCATCTGTCGCTCTTCAGCTCAGACCGTCGGATCAGTGGCTTCGACCACCAGATCTATAGTTCTAGCACTCCTCCACCATGATACCGCTACTCGAAGCTGTAATGCCCCGCTCCGTACGGTGCATTATGCTGAGTTGTTGACTCGAAGAGTTGTGTGGACCCGATTAAGTATCGATGCGAATCGAGCCGCATCGGTTCGGCGAAACGACAAGTCTTATCGGCTTAAGGTGTGAGGACTTTGACTCTTCTTTTCTACTCCTTCATGCTTAAGTAAAATATATCATTGTATGCTAAGTTAACCTATTGAGACCACGGGCGTAGCTCAATCGAGTGATGAACATAGTACGTGTCGAACACTAGATAAAAAAATCAAAATAAAACGTACATCAAATGTACGAGTCGTTATTAAACATTGAATATCTCAAAAGCGAGTGCCTCAGTGCGTAAGCCATAAGAACATGGGATAACTGTATCGACAAGTGCCTCAGCACATGAGTCATTCCATGCCCCCGTACATGAATTAGTATGCTAGAACATTGAAAGACTATATAGGCACGAGTGCCTCAGTGCATGAGCTATAGAACATTGAATACCCTATCGAGGGTGCCTCAGTTGCACGATTCAGAGGAAAGGAACATATGTCTAACGCATTGAACATTAAGACGTAGAACATGGAAATACTGAATCGAGGCGTGTATCAAATGCACGATACAAGAAATATTGAATAACTATATCAAAATGTGCGTACGAGCACGAGACTTACAAAAAGATAGCTTCATTGCAGAGAACAGTTATGGCATGATCGTGACAGAACTGTTGAATGTGGCATGGTGCCTCAAAATGTTTATGGCCTTCGGGGCGTTCGTTGATGAACATTGAGTTAGGGCATTGTTCCAGTTGAAATAGAGATAGGCAAATTATTTGGTTGTATGGGTTTGACGTGCGTTGCATGGTCGAATGGACTTGAGATATTGGCTGTACATGGGTGGGATATGAATTCCCTCGAACGAGTTATATTTGTCGGGGTACCGGGACCGTTCGGCCTAGGAGGGATGTAATCATTGTTGGTGCACGTCTTTTGGGCATGACTTACGATATGCTACTGATGTGATAAGCCACAATTGATGGTAAGTTCGGCGTTCTTCGGATACTAGGCCAGAAAACCCGTATGAGGAGGACGCCGGGTTATCCAATTTGAGAAAAAAAGAAAAAAGAGAAGCAAGTTAGTCTATTTCGGCACGGATATGCCAATGACCTTCATATAGTTAAGAAACGGTGGGCCGAAAGTGCAAAAACGTAGAGATTCTGCACAGAGCACTTGTAACATGACAGAAAAGGAATGAGACGTATTCACCTTACGTCGGTACAAGGGCGAGTCCGTCAGTATTGGTAAGAAGTCACAAAATAATACGAGATTGTTATTGGTTGCCTGCTTGCTTATTTGAATTAAATAACAAGCTTGCCATGATAACATGTTTTTACTACTTTCGAATATGCCATGAAACTGATCCTAAGAAGAACATAGAAAGATCACTAAATTGTATGCTGCATGATTCAATATATCTACTTAATGTTAGTTTAGGTAAAGTAGGTCTTTGATCAGTACAACAAGGATGAAAGTACTAATCCTCCACTAGTTTTGCTAGCAGGTTCAGGAAATGGTCTGCTCGCGACGGAGCTTCGCTTGATCGTGCTAAGGTATTGAATGCCGTAGTGTTTGAAGCATACGATCGCATTGGCGCTCGGACTTGCAATAGGATTGATGCGGCTGAGATATAGAGGGCATGATGTATGGAACAGTAAAATCCTTTCTGGGCAAGAGAGAACTTGAGTGTTGTAGCTAATCTGGCAAATTCAGTTGGGCTATTGAAAGCCTTTGTAATCTCAGTTCATTCATCAATAAAGAGAATTGTTTCGTATACTCTATTTTTTTCAGTTGCTAATTTATGGCATGCTTTCAAGACTTACTTAACTGAAAAGACAGAGTGAAAACAAAGGACATCAAACTACAAGAGAAAGTGCTGGAACAACGAAAGTTCAAAGCTTGCTTGAAAAAAGGGTCAAATCAAAGATAACCATTTGAGAACTTATCATCTTGCCTTGTACGAATGTAACTCCAGACTTGTACGACATCATTGTCCCAGCGAGGAAATGATTCGAATAAATCGATGTGAGGATAAGCGATTTTTCGGGTCGGGACGTGACAGAAGCAACCGTCGGACATACTCGAGTCTTTACTGCCGCCTCCGCAAAGGGTTCTAGCCTCCAAGCGCGGTAAGCCCACTTCCCAATTTTTTTTATTTAGTTTTGGATATTTTTCTAGTTAGAATATATTCTTATTTGAAATCCTATAAAGGATATTTTTAAAGAAGATTTGTCAAACTATATTTTTTAATATGATTTTATTTTTATAAAAGACATACTTTTAAACTTATTAATTTCTATTATAAATTATCTTAAGTTTTAAATTTATAAATATATTTTTACTATTATGTGATAAGAATTGATTTTGAATTATTATTTTGGTCAATTAATAGATTGAAATTTGATCAATCTATAATTGATTTAAATCTTAGGATTTGATTTAAATAATCTTAGGGAAGATTTAGTCCAAATCCTAAGCCTTCCCTAATTAGGGAATCCCCAACTCCTATATATAGAGGAGCCTTCCTCTGTTTTCTTCCCACAATCCACAAGTCCTCAACCACCACAATCACCATAACCAAGCATTATCGTGCATCGTGTCCATGCCATTCCATTATTTTTCTATTTTATATTACATATACATTCGCCCTTCGTGTCCGACAACCCAGACAAGACACAATCATCAATTCCCAAATCCCTAACCCTAAATTCCAAAATCCCTAACCCTAAATTTCTAAATCCCTAATCCTAACACTAACCCTTATTTCCTATCTTTGTCCCTGTATCTGAGGAAACATAGCTCCGCCGTATCCCGTCGGTGCGTACCGTCGCTGCCCTTCTTGCAACCACCGTAGCAGCACCATGCTGCCATCACCAACCCCTGGCTGAGCATCCTTCCTCGACCGCTAGCATTCTAGCAGTAGACCATGTCTTCTCTGACCTGGCGCTTGTCAACCTGGCCAAACCATCACCACCTCTGAGATCGCCACCATCGATTACCGATCTCCACTACCACCACTTCCCCACCGCCTCATCACCAACTCCCTAAATTCTAACGTCGCCACCACCAGACACCAAGACGTTACCACCAGCCCCATTATCAGGAATAACAATACCGTAACTCCCAGTCAACCGCCACCCTTACGACCAATACCTATCACTTCTCTGATTCCATCTTGTCGTCCACCGTTACCTGTCGCTACCACCATCACCACACACTTCACAACAACCATTGGTCCCATCGACACAGCCACCACTATGACCCAAGAAAACCCAACCATGCTTACCTCCATCGACGACCCTACCGCCGTTCTCTTGAGTCGGCGTCTGTGTCGTGTCTCGCCGGAACTCGACCTTCGACCGTGCCGCATCCCCTTCAGATCTTCTCCGTCCTCTCGATCTCCAGCCGTCGGGCGAGGCGTCCACCGCTATCGCGTGAGCCACTGACTCTTCTCTGCGTGCTAATGACCACCCACTCGCTGGAGCAGTCGTTTCTTCGCCCAACCGCAACGTCGAACCTCGCAGGCCGTGTTTCCTCATTGGCGTGCCATAGATCCATTTCGTCGTTGTCACTCCGATGAACTCCCCGGAGGTGAAATCCTCTTCCTCTCTCTCTCTCACTTTCTAAGATCTCCCTCTCTCTCGATTTCCTCTCACTCCCTCCCTCTCTTTTTCCTCTTCATTTTTTTTCTCTCTTCTCTGGTTTTATTTTGAAGAAGAGAGTCCTGCTCTCTCTTTTCCAATTTTTTACAGGGAATGAGGAGTAGGATTAATTCGTCGGTTATAAGTATACAATATATTATGTATATATGTAAAATATATATAATATACAAGTATTATTATGATTATTTATTGTAATCATATTTATTATTAGTAATGTTATTATAATTATGGTTTAAATAAATATACATATTAAATAATTTATTAAAATTATTTTGTAACAAAAATATAGAATTGGGCTTTGCCCTACATCTATTTTCAAAAATGGTTTAAAAGTTTTATTGTACAATTTTGTGGTATTTTGAATATATTTTTGAGCTAAAAGTGTTTTGGTAAATTAAGGATTGTAGAAATGATTTACTAGATTGTCAAATGTATCTATCTAAATTATTTTATCGTTTTCAATTATCATATATATTTTTTCACTAGTTTATAAATATTTTTTAAAAATATTTATAGTATTTTTAGCTATTTTTCAAATATAGTTTACAAGAATTTTAAAAACAAAATATTATATATATATATATATATTTTTATACGAATTTCCTTCGAAAACCAATCTTGATCGTGACTAGTCATACGTTCCTATTTCTTGTGATTCTGACTGCTTCATATCGACCCTAAGCTAGTTGGACCATTCTGGACCCAATGACACAATCTGTTCTATCAGTTGAGGTCGTCTTGCATACTTATGTCATATATGAATATTCTGTGCCAACATGATCAAATCACAAACAACTACAACTAATTGAGGTAGGTACACTATTGCTTCATAAGCTTATTACATTTTAATACTATTCATTATTGTCTCATTGAGTATCCATATTGAGACACGATTGTATCCTTGATCGTTTATTGATTGTTTAGTGAGTCAGGAGCAAAAATGCTAGTAGATATGTGAACAAACCCCAATGAATGTTCAATGAATGATAGCTAAGTCATACACCTCTCATATGGGTTAGCTATACCAAAAAGGAATGATAGCCATTGTATGACGTGCCGTATTAGCCCAGTCGTTCACATGTCGAAAGGTATTTCAAAGCACGGTTTGGTTAAGTTTACTTGTTAATGTTCAGTTTCCAGTTGACTTGTTCATGCATATCCCTGCTAGTAGTTTCTTGTAAATGTTGTCGTTTCAGTTCATATAAATGTTCCTTACCGTTTACATTGCATCTCTATTGTCTAGCTTTATTTTGTATTAAGTTACATAAATGCAATAAGGTTGCACTTTGCTCCTTTCCTGACTGGATCGTTGCAGATGACTTGGAATGTTTCTTACTTGTGCTATGGACTACATGGGAGATAGAAACCTTGGAGGCTACCTTAGATTATGGATAGAATTGTTAGTTCTTTTATATTTATTGTGTTTGTTCCCGAATATCATTTTGAAGTATTATTGGATTGTAATTCGAATAATTATTATGAATGAGCAATTTGATATGATTTTGTTGTATTTGAGATTGACATTGAGAACTAGACATCGTACTATCACCGATGCTGCGACATAGGCTGGACTTGGCTACGTACTTGTATTCTGAAAAGCGGGTGCGGGTCATGATAAGTTTTTTTGTGGCCCATGCAGGTCTGGTTTTACAAAATTGTGCGAACTTGTTCTAGTATCTATATTAGTCATAATACTGCGAGCATGCGACTAAGAAGTGCTCATTCACAATAAGGATTAATTTGATTTTTAGAAGAATGATTAGGACTAGGAGTCCCTTATTCAATTTGACTGTTGAGTAGTTAAGGTTGCTATATAGGCCATGTGATTTAGGTAGAGATATATTGAATTATAGACCCTACTAGATAAATTGAGGAATTTCCCTAGGAGAATATGTTATTTTGTTTGGCTTTGAAGGTAGGATCAAAGGTAGGTAGACTATTCGCTTGGTAAGTTAGGCCTTCCTAGAATTTATGCTCTAACCTTGATAAATTATTTAAATTTTTTTTTCGGTCATGTTTAGATATCATCCTCATATTGTAAGTTCGAATTGGTTATTTATTTCCCATTTTGCCATAAGAATTTTTTATGATTTCTGATTCTGTTATTTATATATGAATCTCGAGTTCAAATTTTTTCCCCTCAATTAATTGAATATCTATGAAATAGAGATTAGAATGTTTATACTTCTCTTGTCTTCGGTTATTTTCTTCCTATTCAATTATTTTATTTTCAAGAATTATAACTTATAAGACATATACTTACACTTTTTCCTATCTTGATCATCTTGGATCTTGTTTGAATTTCTAGAAGCTCCTTTGAAATTTTTATGGATGTAGTTGGAATAAATTTCAATGACTTATAATGGCAAGTGTAATGCCCCAGTCCCAAAATACATAGGACCAAGTACATGAACATGCCAGCTACACATATACGAAGAATACTCCAATATATGGAATCCTTGCATACGTACATAAGCTGTATATAACATAATCACAGGCCAGAATAATATAATAATCTAATCTCATCACAGCTCAACACAGAAGATATAAGAGCCCAATAATAATGTATCAAAGATATAGCCTGGTGGACATACCCACTCCAAACAGCTATATATAAAATAGTCTCAAATAAACGGAGTCCAACCTCCGCAAAATGGAAATAAAAGAAATAGGAGATGTCCACTAAATGTCTCAATGTATAAATAAACTAAAAGTCAGCTGGAGATGCCTCGTCATCGATGTAGGATAGATCCAGAGCCGCTCCGTACTCCTGCGGGAACTCATCTAACCCTGGAGATATAACTGGGTCCTTAGCGGGACGTAACAAGATACAAGAAAACACCATGCTATATAAACCGTGATATATAATAATAAAGAAAGGGTATGCCTGCAATAGGGTTCCTGACCATTCTACTGTGAATATGCAGTTGAGATACAATCCTTCGACGCATGAGCCCTGACTGATAAAAGGATCCGGTATAGTCCCCTCTTGGGCACCAGTGACCAAGCGCATAACGTTCAAGAACGTAAGTGGCCAACCTGAGTGGATAATCATACCCGTATCTCCAGTGGAGCTTCCAGGTTACAAGAAAAAGTGTAATAGATGCCCATACGTCAGGTATTGTTCTCCCCACCCAATGCCTAGTATCGTCATCTCCATGACCAATAAGAACCTCTAGTAGCCGCCAAGTCTTCTAGTATACAATTCTATTGGCAGTTACTCCTATCCGTCGCACGCACCATACGTATCGGTGGCCAGCCGACTACGCGGGTACGTATCCTATATGTGACTCACAACATATGATAAAGCAAGTGTCAAGGCCGTGTGAGATATACTAATACCTCATCGTCAATGGGCGGTCAATAGACTAAGTCAATGCAAGAGAAATAAACAAAAGCAAGAAAACGGCCGATAGAGTAGCTTGCACCCAAGTGTGACTTGGACGCACAGTTTTATAATAATAACAACAATAAGAATCCTAAAAATAAATAATTAAAAATAAGAATATATAAATCACAGAGGAGATGGCAAGGTATCTTGTCGGGCAGTGTAGAAATAGCAACTCCAAGCAATCAGTCACGTCAGCAATAAATCTCACAATCCACGAACGGCTCCGAATGCTGAAACAAACATCAAAAACATTTTCGGTGTAAAAGATATATCTAGGAAATGCCTGTCCAAAAGTCCAATTCTGGAACAAGGGCAAAATCGTAATTTTGGGTCAAAATGATGTCCGTCGTTGGACCCATTTTACACTAAAATGCGTGCCAACGTCTACGGTCTCTAAAGTCGTCAAATTATATGTCTACGGATCCGGTTTGAGGAGACGAACCCAACGGTACGTCCAATTTTGGATTCCGATGAGCTGTGCACAATTTCGCCCGTTGGATCGCGTCGCGTGCCCGCCAAATTGGCATTCCGATCAACCTTCTCAAAAACGGACCAAACTTGGCATACAGGACCAAAATTTTGATTCGGTCCTGCTGGTGCAAGTTTTGCCTCGATACGACGAACGTACACGAAGTTAGGGTCAAGTTTGCAAAATGTCGATATGGAGGTATCTTGACGGATACGCATTGATTTCGTCGCGCACACGTAACGAAATCGAGTTCCGTCAGTTCCCACACGTTGACAACATCCATACGCGCCTTTTGATGCATATAGTGCTTGACTACGTCGCCCGGTTTGTCGGGGAGCATGTCGTATCGAGAAAATTTCTAAAGTTTTTAATGTTTTTAGAACAGTTTTCACACAAGTTTAACATCACGTAACTTTCTGTAAAATAAACAAAATATAACTCTACTAAGTGCGTTTTACTCTCGGTTTTGTTGTCTTTGACTATTTTTAATTAGCTGCTACAAAACCCTAATGTACAGACCATAATTTGGCTTCCAAGTTGGGTTCCTGGGCTGCCCAATACTCTGTTCTCGAGTCAAAAATTTACTCGACTTTGCGACGAGTTTTGTGTCAATCCAAGGGACGATATCAAATTACCTTTGAAGGGACTCGAAGAGGGTTACATTGTCTATGGGTAGCAACTTACGGATTACAAAATGAGTGAACGTACGAGAAGAAATTAAGGTCGAAAAAGTGTACCGTGCGGTCGGGTTCTGAACAAGGGGTCTCGGGTGCTGTCGGTTGGGGGCGGCGCTCCGGTGGTCCTGGCGGTGGTGCGGCGGCTGCAGGTGTCGGGGGATTGCGCCTGGGGGTGGGGAAATCTTGGGTGTTGGAGGCTCGTGAGAAAGAATAGATTTTGGGGTTGTTCTCGATCAAAAATTTTCGCGAGTTATATACCCGGCCGAGAGTCCCTTCGGGTTAATACGCGTATCCAAATTCTACTTAATCTAGGGTTTTAGTTTTGCTTAGATTTGATTAAATCCAACAAATTTAAAGACTTGGTTCAAATCTTGGAAGATTTGATGGAACAAAATAAGAAGGGGGTTCAGCTGGCCTGGGGTCTGGAAATCCATACTACTATTCGTTAGGAACAATAGTGCTAAAGTTTATTATTATTTTTTTCTTTTCCTTTCTCATTAAATTCTTATATATATTTTTTTCTTTTCCTTTCTCATTAAATTCTTATATATATATATATATATATATATATATATATATATATATATATATATATTATGAATATAATTATAAGAATATAGATATAGAAAGGTATATATATATATATACCTTTATATATATACCTTTCTATATATACCTTTCTTATAATTATGAATATAATTATAAGAATATATATATATATATATATATATATATATATATATATATATATATATATATATATATATATATACCTTTCTATATCTATATTCTTATAATTATATTCATAATATATATATATATATATATATATATATATATATATATATATATATATATATATATATATATATATATATATATATATAAATATATATATATATATATATATATATATATATATATATATATATATATATATATATCTTCATATATACGCATTTATATACTCCTTTGTTCAATAATAACCCTTTTATACATATATACCCACATATATTTTCATGTTTATATGTTGTATATATATACCTTTCTATATCTATATTCTTATAAGTATATTCATATATATTTTCATATATATATTTATATACATATTTGTATCCTTATTAATTATTTATAATAATAATTATATTTACTATTATCACATTCTTATAATTAGTTCTTATAATTGTCTTAGCTAAAATTTTTACATTAATGCTTAATTTAAATATTTTACAAAATTAGAGGATTTTACATCCTTACCAACTTAAAGAAATTTTATTCTTGAAATTAAACTAGGGTAGGGGGTCGAATGCCATGCAGGGAACTGTTAAGGAACAAAATTGTGCAAGACATACCTTGATTTTCGAACAAATGCGGATAAAGATTCCGGATGTCGTCCTCACGTTCCCAAATAGACTCTCCTGGCGAGTGATGCTTCCATGCCATACGAACCAATGTTATAGATTGATTTTGCAACACCTTCACTCGATGATCAAGGATGCCTACTGGTTGCTCTTGGTACGACAAGCTCGATCCAACAGTTATTTCGGGTTGATCGAGCACATGACTGCTGTCTGCTACGTATCGCCTCAACTGCGACACATGAAATACGTCATGTACTCCCTCTAGTGATGGTGGCAACGCCAATATGTAGGCAACCTCTCCAATACGTTCCAAAATATCAAAAGGGCCGATGTATCTTGGACTCAACTTGCCACGTCCTCCGAATCGAATCGTGCCTCTCGCGGGGGATATCTTCAAGAAAATATGGTCTCCCTCCTTGAACGCCAAGGGTCGACGACGATTATCGGCCCACTGCTTCTGTCGATCCCGCGCTGCTCGCAGGTGGTCTTGTATCTTCTTCACCTTCTCCACTGTGCTCAAAACCAACTCGGGACCCAATATCTGTCGCTCTTCTATGTCGCTCTCACAATCAGGAGATCGATACTTCCTCCCATACAATGCCTCAAATAGAGCCATCTGATTGCTCGCTTGATAGCTATTGTTGTAGAAAAACTCTACAAGATGAAGGTGGTCTTTCTATGATCCGCCAAAATCAAGCATACACGCTCTCAACATATCTTCTAGCGTCTGAATAGTACGCTCGGACTGGCCATCTTTCTGCGGATGGTACGTCGTGCTAAACTTCAAACGCGTACCCAAACTGTCTTGCATACTTCTCCAAAAATACGAGGTAAATCTCGTGTCCTGATCCGACACGATGCTAACTGGTACACCGTGTAGCTTCACTATTTGCTTTATATACATATCCGCCAAAACTTCGGTGGACTGTCCCACTCTGAAAGGTAAGAAATGGGCTGACCTGGTAAGCCTATCAATAATCACCCATACCGCATCTCGTCCACTAGGACTTCGAGGAAATCTCGTGACGAAGTCCATAGTAATGTGCTCCCACTTCCACTAGGGAATAGGTAGCGGCTACAGTAATCCGGCCGTCCTCTGGTGCTCGGCCTTCACTTGTTGGCATACCAAACACTTGTCCAGGAAACGGGCTATCTTCCACTTCATTCCGTGCCACCAATAATACTGTCGTAAGTCCCGGTACATCTTAGTTCCTCCGGGATGAATAGAGTAAGTCGAACTATGTGGTTCCGCCATCAACTCTTGTCGTAGCTCTCCATTAGGAACATAAATACGATCACCACATCGCAATGTCCCATCGGGATGAATCCTCAATCCCGTCTGCTCTCCTGCTTCAGTCCTTTCTCTAAGTCGTCAAAATCTAGCATTCGTGGGCAATGCCGCCTTGATCCTCTCTACTAGCGACGATCGCACTTGGAGGTTGGCTAACACGCTATTTGCTCCAGGCAATACTACTCTATACCAAGCTGCTGCAATTCTCTAATCAACTCTCTCTGTGTGGTCAAGAAATGAGCCATGGGCTTATGGCTTAATGCGTCAGCCACAATATTAGCCTTGCCCGGATGATAATGTAGCTCAATCTTGTAATCCTTTATCAACTCCAACCAACGTCGTTGTCACATATTCAACTCTTTTTGTGTGAACACGTACTTGAGGCTCTTATGATCAGTGTAGATATCTACCTTCTTGCCGTACAAGTAGTGTCTCCATAACTTCAAAGCAAAGATAATCGCTGCGAGCTCTAGATCATGGGCTAGATAATTCTTCTCGTGCACTCTCAACTGTCTCGATGCATATGCCACTACATGACCATGATGCATCAATACGCATCCTAACCCCTTTCCGGATGCATCACTGTATATCACAAATCCTCCCAGGCCGATGGTAGTGTCAAGATAGGTGCAGTGGTCAAGCGCTTCTTCAATCTGTCGAAAGTGGCTTGACACTCGTCTGTCTATACAAACTCCTGATCCTTGCAAGTTAGTCTAGTCATAGGCCCCGCTATTCGAGAGAAATTTTCTACGAACCTTCGGTAATAACCCGCAAGTCCAAGAAAACTTCTCACCTCGAAAGTTGATATGGGAGCGGACCATGCCTTGACTGCTGTGATCTTCTCAGGATCTACAGATATGCCGTCTCCAGTGATGATATATCCAAGAAATGATACCTCATTGAGAAAGAAATCACACTTGCTAAGCTTCGCGAAAAGTCGCTCATTCCTCAAGATCCCCAAAACAATCCGTAGATGCTGCTCATGCTCCTCTTGGCTCTTAGAGTAAATCAAGATATCATCTATGAAGACGACTACAAATTTGTCCAAGTACTAGTAAAAGATTTTGTTCATTAAGTTCATAAAAACTATGGGAGCATTGGTCAAACCGAAAGGCATGAACGAGAACTCGTAGTGTCCATACTGTCACGCCCCAATCCGGGAAATTGCTCATTCTCGCTAGATTTCACCCGAATCATCGTCCTCGCTGGATCGTGATGCTGTACGAGCCTGGAGTTGCGCTCGTGCAAGGCAAGATAATAGGTTCACATAAGATTATCTCAAATTGATAACATAAGCAGCGAAAGAAAAACAGAGTATACAAGAAGAATCTCTTTTATTCATAAAGAACTGAAGGTTACAAAGGCTCTGAATAGCCCAACTTAATATGCCAATTGGATACAACGCTTATGATCTCTCTAACTCACAAAGGATTACATTGTTCCATACATTATGCCTCTTTATAGCCAACAAGTAGTCTTCGGCCGAACATCTCTATGTCGTAAGTCCGAACGCCTATGCGGTAGCTCCTCTTGAAAATGCTAAGGACTCCATGCCTCAGTACATCCAAGCCAAGCTCTACCCCAAGCTGATCATAACCTGAACCTGCAAGCAGACTAGTGGGAGATTAGTGCTTTCATCCTCGTTTCATACTGATCAAGACCCGCTCGCACCCAAACCAAACACAAAGTATATTTAGTGAAACATGCATCTTAATTTATGATCTTTCTATTTAGCCTTAGGATTAATTTTATGGCAATACTTAAACATAGTACCATATCATGAATGTGTCAAATACCGTGTCCCTGCGGCAGATACAGTTAGATATAATATGAATATAAACATAGTGATCGTGCTCTTCTCCGTCCCTTTTTGCCTAGCCTGCAATGGTTAGAACTTCACATAAGCAATCATACAATTCACGTAACCAAAGGATCCCAAACTTGCTTATATCATAGCTTATCACAAAACTGGCCGGTCGCAAACTGCCCGAATGATGTGCACCATAAATACCATACATAATTCCCTCCTAGGCCGAACGGTCCCGGTGCCCCGGTCGTAACCGTCCGAGGGAAGCCGCACCCGTATACGGGCCATCCTAGTCCATTGACCATGCAATACGCGCCATAGCATATAAGTCATACGTTCCAACCCATCTCGTGTTCCATAAACATAATCCATAATCTCTATCTCAAGTTCCGACGACATTATGTCCCAACACATCCGTATTGATGCACGATGCCCAACGGCTTAGACTTCTCGTACTTAATCTCGACGCGTTCCATTCATAAGTTATTCGCATAATCGTAGTTCCGTAGTTACTTAGTCATTTCATAGTTTTCGTGCACGAGGGCACGCTTAGCGCCATAATCAGTGATCTAGGCCTAGTGTTCAATGTTCTCGGAGTCGTGCACGTGATGCACATCTCGATGTTGTCTTTCAATGTTCTACCATCACCGCCCTACCGCGACCCGTACATTTGATGCACGTCGCTTCAGTTGTTCAATATTCAATGTTCTATCTTAATGTTCGACACATACTAAGATCTTTAACCGTTCGAGCCACGCTCGCTAACTCAATAGCAACATACAAAGATATATTTTATTAGACGTGAAGGAATAGGGAGAGAGAGTCAAGAACCCGCCCACCTTAAGCCAATACGTCTTGTCGTTCTGTCGAGCTGATGCGGCCCGATTCCATAACTTGGTTGCATAGCTAACTCTTCTGACTTAGCTATTCCTTTAAACTCCTCGATAGATTTGGCCTATCGTGCCCATGCCACACTCCGTCGCTGGGCGATGATTTGGTTTCACGGACACTTTACTGAATAAGGCAAAATGCTGACCTCTTATCGTCTAGCGTAAAATTATAGCATGCACACCAGATCGACTAAAATCGACACTTGTTCAAACGAGACTTATCCTTTGCATCGATTCGATTCATAGATTCCAATCGACTCAAAGTTTACCTTAAGCCAACGTAACTCTTGCATCGATTCGCATCGATATTTTATCAGGTCAACGCAACTCTTCGAGTCAATGACTCATCATAATGTACCGTACGGAGCGGGGCATTACATAATATACCACTCAAAACAAGGTTCGTCCTCGAACAGAAACCAACACTTAATCCAAGTGTCTCTCTAGATCGTCTCACGATCTCATGCTACTATCGTCGGAATCATACAACTTAGTTTGGATCATACACATATTTTTGGCGTCCCACCAATATATGTATTTCAACCAAGCTTAGTTGTAGGATATCGGGGCAAACATAATTGGTTCGACTTAAATCCTCAAACATCAACTATTCCATGCTCGACTTTGGTCAGGTCTTGGCGTCTATTCTCGAAATACTTCTCGTATATTTATTCCATAACATGCGATCATCTTCCAAACATCTCTGCACATAACTTAACTCAAAACTATTAGTTCGATCTCATAAGTTTCTCGCTGGCCACCTTACACTCATATTGCATCAAGTCATTGTGCATCCGATCGTAACAATTTTCTGCAACGCCTATTCGCCCAACCATTTCTTATCTCTCGTACCACCCAAGTCTTTCATCTAGTCATTCATAACACTTGGCCTCAATGACATGGACTAAGTCCAATATGTCCAACTTTCCTTTGCCCACCATTTGCTCTAAGTCTTACACGCAACTATCCAAATATGATTTGCATTCTCTCGCTATATCCATAACTTACGTCTGGAGCTACCCCCGCTAGGTAACTTATCCAAACATCGTGCTTAATCTCTTCCGACATAAGAGGTCAGCTTGAGTCTACGATGCTCAAAGGCAACAATCTTTCTGTCTCTTACGATGCTCATCTTTGATTCTCGACCGAGTACGAATCCTTTACTCAATTTCGAATCAATCCTGACTAGTTCGTTCCATAACATAGATCGTGCGCTCAACACACATAGCCTAACTGTTACTCAAATTGATCTACGACACAACTCTTAGGGTCGTTCTATTATTCGTCGCTCTCGCACATTGCAGAATCCTTGCAATAGCCTTACCGCATCGCTATGCTAAGCACGTTCCTCGACATCTATTCGATCTTCGACCGACCAAGTTTATTTATATACTTATTCGATCGATCATAAATTTCCTTTTTTGACCATATCGTTCTAGTCGAAGGCTACTCGCTAACTTCCGAAACACAATACTTACTCGCTTAGACTTATCCTCAATATGCACAACATTATCTTTCATCCTCGACGAAATCTTTATGCGACTTCATTGGGTCATCCTATGGGACTTCAACATTTACTTTGATTTGGCGGTCAAGTCTTCTAGGGTCATCTGCCCCGAAACTACGCTCGATAATTGAAGATCATTAATGAGGGACAGTTACAACGAACCATACAATATCCTATCTCGGAGCCAAATCAATTCCCGACAATTCCTATGTGACTTTATCCAATCGGACATAACTTACCAATCCCTAATTTATCTACCCCTGCGCAACTGATGCACCGTTAACTACTCGAATCACTCATGTGCATTGCATGTCGGTACTACCCGAATCACTCATGTATTACCGTCGACTATCTTTGCTAGTCGTATGACGTCTACTCGCCTTAAGTCCGAGTTTACTATTCGTGATCATAGTTTGACACATTCCATACTCCTCAAAACCATCCTCGAAATACTTTCCCATCAAACCACAAGTCAAATCCGATTTGCCATGCCTTGTAAGTTTGATCATGCCCGCTGTATGAATCACCATACCAGTGCTCACGCGGAATGATCGCCCTAATTTGATGTGACGCATGTACGATGCTGGAGTTGCACTCGTATAAGACAAAAATGTCAACATTGTGGTTATCCTCGAAACAATCAAGACACTTTCGTTTTCATCCGAGTAACATCCATCTACTCTCAAATTCTCCGAAGCACTCCTACCGTTATCATCCCAACTGCCGTCAACTTAACTTGCATCTTATTCATCCAATAACAATGCTCAACATAATCTTTGTTCTTTCGATAAGAGTTTCTCCGAGTTATTGTTGTAGAAGCATGGAATTTCACAACCAGAAAGCCCATGCGCCAGACACTACATGCGTCAGAACTCAGATGAAGAACTTCACAGCAAAGTCAATAACTATAGACATTTGAAGAAGGACTTTTTATTTATATATAAAAGTCTATTACATGTCTAGAAAAGGTTGTACAAAGGAGAATTCCTACAAAGGAAAGAGCCTAAGTCTACAGCCAGCGGCCATCATGCGCCTTCAGATAAGCGCAGCAACCACCACCAGATAGGCGCAGCATCACTATGCGCCACCAATGAGGCGCAGCAGATATCATGCGCCTCCATCCAGGCGTATCCCATCATCTCTTCAGCACCTCAGTTATGTGCATCCCTTCAGCCAAATTCTTCCAGCCAGGCTCACCTGGCCGAGCAGAGCCCAGTTATGTGCCGCTCTTCCAACCAGGCTCGCCCGATAAATGCTTCGACACAAAGCATTTAACCCTCTGGCTGGAACCAAGGAAGAGAAGAGCACCGCAAATGCTGTGGCCAGGGGAGGCTTCGAAAGATCCTCCAAAGCCGAAGGAAGACCGTGATCGAAACCATGGCTAAAGGAGCAGCTTTCGACACGATCAAAGTGGGGAAACCCCACTTTGCAGGAAGAGAGAGCCTTGCACCGCCATTCCGATCTACGGCTCTTCCGGAATAACGGAGACGAGGCTCGAGCATCCTTATCTTTGGATGCAACAGGCACCTTTCGCCTGCCTCAGAAGCCCTCGACTCCGTCTTTTGGATGTAACAGTCACCTTCAAGTGCATCAAAGATAACACAGCGTCTCATCTTCACCCTCGGGAGCACTTCGTCAGCAGAATGCACCCGTATGTTCAAATTCATATTGGAAGTACGTGAGGGAATGAGAAGCAAATCTTCTCTCCATGCCACTATTTATAGGCCGGGCAGATCAAACCCATACGCCAAGTGGATGGCCCTCCGAATTCTGTGCAATGAATTTACATTAAATGGATGAACCGGACGCCTCGAATTCAGCCAAACGGCTATTTATAGCACTCGAAGAGCGAGACAGCCGCATCATTAAAAGACATGTCTGATGCGCCAGCCAGACAGCGCATCACACGGACCCGCCCTTCGGCGTCCGGTGTCAGGCGCATCACACAGACGCGCCCTACAGTACTCGGCGCACTACAGAGGGTGCGCCCTCACACATCTCCATACCGAGTGGAACGCCAACCGACGCGCCCACACAGCTGTCCATCGAACGTCACCAACATTAAATACTGAACTGACAAAGTTGGCAGCACGCCTCCCAAAGTCTGAACAGTTGACAGCTTTTCAGAAAACGAAGCGTCGGCAACGTCAGCATCATCATGACCTTGTTCCGACGGCTACTGCCACGTGGCCACTCCACCATCAGCATGCGCCTCTACGGCCATGCATCCAAATCAGCATGCGCCTCTACGGCCATGCGTCCAAATCAGCATGCGCCTCAAAAGCCATGCGCCTCAGACTGCTCTCTGATCCCGAAAGACAGAAGAAAAGTCGCCTGCATGCGCCTCAAAAGCCATGCGCCCCAAATGGTTTGTAACTCCTAAAGGTTATGAGCCGTAGCCTCCTCCTGCGCCCAATCCAAGGCGCAGCCCACCAGATCACTCCTCTCCACCAAATCCGAGATCTTCGAACCATGAGTCGACGACACGTGTCTTTTGACTCAACTCGTCCAAGATTTCAGCAACGGAAAGATCTTCTCTCTGCTACGTGCCGGCTCACAACAGCAGTATGAAGAGTTCTCCCCCTCGATCAGGGCGCAGCATCCATACGCCTCCATCAGCAACCTCCATGTGGCGTTCCCACACCGGCGCATCCTACATGCGCGCATGAGCAGCCAGCCTACAAAACTATAAATAGAAGGGTCATCTCCTTCACACACACACACAGAGACTCAGAACAGAAGACTCACAAAAAAGAATCCACAACAGAGAATCACCAGAGAGGCAGCTCTAGACACTCAACGTCTTCCTCCTCTCAGCAAGCTCCAGCACCCAGAGCAATCCACACCTTCAGAGAACCGATAACCGTCGTCAGCCGGTCAACGGAGTCAACGCATTACCACTCGCTCCATTGGCACAAAGGACCCAGCTTAAACAAAAGTGTACTCCTAGGACTACATCTAAGTCCTACATTGTAACACTGTTCTGTTTGTATTAAAGTTTTCAATCAAACAATTTAATGGCAAACAAGCTGGCGACTCTGCTGGGGACCTCTTTCTCCTCTACCGAGAAAGTCGTGTCACAGGCCGACGACGTGAAGGTGGGCTCCTCCCACAAGACGCTGGTAGTGCGCCTCAATCAACAGGCGTACGAGGAGTTCATTTCTGAAGGAAGTGCGAGTCCTTCGAAGCGGCTGTCGAAGCCGAAGAAGACACGCGCAGTCTGGGTGCGCAAAGTCGACGCCTCGGGCACCACCGTTGAAGGGGATGCGCCCGTCCAGCCTTCCCTTCCTATTGACGTCCTCAGCAGTCAAGGTGCGCCCACTGATGCAGCGCATCTCTCGGGGAAGCGTGCGGCTGACCACGTTCCCCAGCCATCTTCCTCTCAGGCGAGGAAGATACGTCGACGGAGCAGGGGCGCAGCCAATGCCCCGCGCATTACTTCTGATGCGCCACAAAGAGCCTCTGTCTTTGACAGACTCACTCGCTGTAACGGCGAGGAGAATTTGGATGCTGAGTACTATGCGCCCCAGCGGGCTGGTACGAAGAAATCCAAGGCGGCACGGGCCATGCGCCACAAACGTGCTATGCCAGCAGCCGGCCAGAGACACGCGCTTACAATCACGCACGCTGCCGATGGCAAGCTGTACAAGGTTGACTCAAGTGCTCCTGCACCGACAACGAGTTGACCTTCAAAGTCCTCATCTCACTTGGGCGCATTCACTGCGTGCACAACCAAGCCGAGAGAGGCAAACTCAGTGGTCTTGAACTCCCGCGCCTCCTCTGGTTGTGCGTTTGAGGTCCGTTCAAGTCACTTCAAATGCTGTGGTTCCCCCACTACTGATCGTGATGCCTGCTTGGTATTAGATCAGGGGGCGCAGCACTCACCCGACCACCCCGGCGCTTGGCCCTGCCATGCGCCCGAGAGGGGTGTGAGGGTAGCACTCTCCTCCAACGACTTGCGCAACGTGATCACTCACAAGCGCCGGTCAGGAGAGCTGACCAACAAGCATGATGCGCCTCTCACGGGGCACACTTGTGCAGTGGTCACCATCAACTGCTGTTACAAGACGGCAGTACCGCCAAAGCAGTCGGTCTTCCAACGGCTACAATCATCGACACCCCTCCGACATCGCCTTGGGACAAAGGTGTCAGCAGAAGAGGAACTAAAGATTGCGTCATGCAACGTGATCTCCAATTCCTCATCTGTCCGGAAGACGACTGCCAATTCCTCGTCTTCATCTAAAAGCCAGTCGAGGAAAACCAAGGCAGCTGTCACAACCTCTGGGGTGTTCGAAGGCACTCGGTCAAGGAAGAAGTCCTTGGAGGAAGCTGGGGGTAGCCAGACCCTTGTTCAGCCTCCTTCCGAAGACGAAGATGTCCAAAGCACAGCTGCGGCGGATCTTCATCAAGGCGAAGATGGCCTCCCTGAAGCCCCTCAAAATGACGATGTCCTCCAGGACACCGCCGGGGGTAGTACTGAAAATGAAGAGGCCCTTCAAGACAGAGCTGAGGGCAGTCAGGCCCTTGCAGATGCGCCTGTCGAAGACGAACTCCAGAATGTGGCTGGGGGTGGCCAAACACCAGGAGAAGTAACTCCCCCACATGAGAGTGAGGCTGAGAGCGAAGCCTCAACTAATCCATCCACTTCCGGCCGTGTCATGACAGTATACATGACCGGGGGTGATCTTGAGGCTGATGCGCCGCCACAGGACATTGTCCAGCGCATAGACTCGTTAGAGGGAGGACTCAAAACTCTCTCTGCCTCAATGCAAGCACTGACTCAAGCAGTGTTTAAGATGCGGTCGGCCTTGATCAGGACACCTTCAAATGGTCCCGACCCAGGAGCTAATGGAGAGTCGAATGTGCCCCTCCAGCGGACACCCTCAGACACAGAAGCACCCCGGACATCGGAGCCCTCAAACGCTCCACTCCAGGTGGTACCTCCTTCCCCGGCTCCTAGCTCCACGGAGGACGTGGTCGAAATGATCAAAGATCTGCAGGAGCGCTTCGAGTCCAAGAACAGGCAGGAGGAACGCCAGAAGATGGGCATTCCCCAGCCTTATCCACTTGAGTGGAACAAGGTGGTTTATCCCCCAAAGTATAAACCACAGACACTCACGCCGTATGACGGGAAGGACTCTCCACGACGGTACTTGACGTACTTCCAGTCGCAGACAGGGCATCTTCCGAAGGAGGACGCGCTCCTCACCAGCATCTTTGTTGGGGCCCTGAAAGGGGTGGCGTATGACTGGTACTGCAGCCTCCCCGATAATTCCATATCGTCCTTCGACGACCTGACACGCCTCTTCCTCGACCGCTTCTACGACGGTGGGAAGGACATGACGATGGCGTCTCTCATTGAGATACGCCAGAAGGACAAGGAAACGGTTCGGGCATTCATCGAACGCTTCCGTCAGGCCTGCTTCAGGTTACCTCCAGGCATGCCAGAACATGCGCTTCTCTCCGCTTGCAGTATGAACATGCTACCTGCAGTAAAGCTCTGGCTTAACTCTACTCCCCCTCCCGATTGGAGCTCCCTAATCATTGAAGCTGAAGCTGCAGAGAAGAAGGCGGCCAACGCACGTCTTCTGGGTGTTAGCTTCCCCGCCTTTGACGATAAGGGGAAAAAGTCCGCAACCAACAATTCCGGACGAGAAACAAAGGGGAAACAGGCATTGACAGTTAATGCCTCGAAGGGCGCATCGGTGCCTACTCAAAAGCCTCCATTGGCACCGAGACCCAAGGAGGTTTATTCATTCAATGATGACGACACCCTGCAACTCTTTGAGATACTGAAGCAGGGTGACAAGATCAAGCTTCCGGACCCGAAGCGGCCCGATGAAGTCGGGAAGGTGGACAACCCAAGGTACTATCACTACCATCGGTTTGTCGGACACCCGACTAAGGACTGCTACGTCCTCAAAAATTACATCCAGCGCATGATCAATGTGGATGTAATTTCCGTCGATTACGAAGAGAAGACGGTGTCAGCTAATGTGGTGTCACTACAGTTCGGCACCTTGCCGCCGACTACCACACAAGATGGCGTCGTCCCCATCCCTAAGGCGACAATGGAGGTGGTGAATTTGCCACCCACCCGTGACAATGTGAGTGGACTTGTCCTACTCACCACATCTCGAGGAGAGGTCCTCTGGGTTCACCCCGACCTCGTCTCCGAGGTAACTCAACCGGAGGTACGCCCTACCTCCAAAGCAAAAGGCAGAAAGATCAAGTCTTGCCGCACGGTCTCTTCTTCAGCGGAAGAGGCGCTTCCTGTGCAGACGCGTGCACAACAGAACTCCCAGCCCGGTGAAGCTGCCGCCGAAGTGGTGCCTCCTGGCACCATCCCTGAGGAGGGTCCATCCAAGCCCTCAGCAGCCAATAAACAAAAGCAAGTGGAGGCCCGTTTCGACAGACCTCTGCGGAAAGAAAATGCTTCGGGGCTAGCCAAGCCCCACAATTTTGACATTCTGGCACAACTGGCCAGTACTCCTGTACGCCTGTCTTTGTTTGAGCTCCTGCGTCTCTCCAAGGACTCCCGAGAAGCTCTCTGCGAAGCTCTGAAGGATGCCGAATCCTTTCTCAGTCAGGTCAAGCAGCCTGAAGACCTCCCAACTACTTGTGCACACTGTCATTGTGCGGATGAAGTTATCCCAAACATAACCTTCACCCAACAAGACATGCTGCTCAAGCATCACCGACATAACCGACCGTTGTATTACACAGGATACATCGGTTCGGTAAAGGTGAGCAGGATTCAGATCGATCCGGGGTCTTCCCTAAGCATCATTCCAAAGGCGCTGCTATCAAAGCTGGGGATCCCAATGTACCGGCTGGCGCCCTCCAATACGACCATCAGTGGCTTCAACGCCAGCAAGAGCGAGCCACTGGGCAAGATCCGGCTGAAGTGTCACATCGGCAGCCTCAAAACTGAGGTAACTTGTTATGTGGTGGATGCCGAGGTCAACTACAACATCTTACTCGGACGACCATGGTTACATGAGTACATGGTGGTGCCCTCCACGCTCCACCAATGCATGAAATATGTATCCACCAACGGCGTCATCCGGACGGAGTTTGCAGATATCGATCCCTTCAAAGGGATTGAGGCCTACTTCACCGACTCCGACTTGTACAAGCCACTTGACGAGGAGGAAGCCAACGACGCCGATGATGAAGCAGAGACGGCAACAGAGCCGGACTTGGAACCCGAAGCGACTCCTGACGCCCCTTTGAAAATCCGTCTGAAAGGGAGACCGCCCCAGAAGGCGCCTCCAATGAGCATCAAGCTATCAGGAAAAGCGCCAGCTCGCGAAGCCCCCCTGAAGATACGCCTCAAGGGGAAGCCACCACAAACAGCGGCTCCCCTAGCGGTAAAATTACAAGGGAAGGCGCCACTCATCGAAGGCGCAACCGAGGCACCCCTCAAGGTGCGTCTTAAAGGCAAGCCGCCGCAGTCATCCAAGATGCCGGAGAGGGCTCACATAACCCTCTCAGACCCCAAAGTCGGAGCGGTGGAGGACTCTCCTGATCCGGCCCCAGTGCTTACAGATGAGGAGCTTGGCGAATATATCTCTGCCGATGTAGACGCACCCTCCTTCGACAATGTAATCCCACGGGATAAAATCTCGTACTTTATCAATAATAGAGTGTCTTTCAATTATTCTTGTCTTCCACACTGGAATGCCATGTATACATTAGACAACGCTCTACGGTCGTTGCAAACACAAGTAACGACCGTCTACCATAATCAAATAGTCCCGTCTCAAGGAGTCTTCATAGTCCCTCCACGAAGCCGAGACGAAGGCACCATCATCTCGGGCAAAATCGAGCGTCGTCGGAACCTCCCGTCGATCGAGCCCGAACCTGATACCGGCAGGGTACAAGTATATCGATACACAGATGCGGCTAAGCACATCATCCAAAAGATGGGCTACGACCTGAAAAGCAACAAAGGCCTAAACTACGGCAAGGGTCGGCATCTCCCTGTCCGGCTTTCGATGCCCAATGGAAAGCCACAGGATTACTATAATCGGACTCGACGGGGGTTAGGCTATGTCACGCCGCCATCAACTCCAGAGAGTTCAGACGCAGAAGACATAGAACATTCCCACTCATCAGAAGCATCGATGTGGGATTCCGATACCAGTATTGGATCAGTCTTCAGAAAAGTGCTGTCAGCTAACATGACATCGGCGTAGCCTCAGAAAGATGAAGGCGAAGACCAACCGCCGGAACCCTTCGAAGAGGAACCCTGGGCTCAACGCCTAGGAGGGCAATGAGAGTCTCGTTTTGAGTTACGAGAACCTCCCACCGAAGACGAAGTCGAGCAAATCGACCTCGGGGATGGGTCTTCTTCTAAACCCATCTTTATCAGCAAAAGCTTGGAAGGAGAAGACCGAGAATCTTTAGTCCAACTCGCTAAGGAGTATATCGACGTCTTCGCCTGGAGCTACGAAGACATGCCGGGTCTCGATCCACAGATCGCAATGCATAGGTTGAACATCTTACCAGATGCCAAACCTATCAAACAACAACAGTGACGCTTCCACCCGGACATCATGAACGCCATCGATCAGGAGGTAGACAAACTCTTGACCAGTGGCTTCATCCGTGAGGAACAACACCCAGACTGGGTAGCCAACGTCGTCCCTGTCACCAAGAAGAACGGGAAGATACGAGTCTGTATCGACTTCAGGGATCTCAACTCCGCTTGCCCGAAGGATGAATTCCCGCTCCCAATCACCGATGTAATGATCGACAACACATGTGGCTTTGAACGCATGTCCTTCATGGACGGGTATTCAGGCTACAATCAAATCAAGATGTTCCCCGATGACGCAAAACACACGTCATTCAGGACTCCAAAGGGTGTTTTCTGCTACACCGTAATGCCCTTCGGCTTGAAGAACGCCGGTGCAACGTATCAGCGAGCTATGAGCACCATCTTCCGTCAACATCTTCGCAAGACAGTTGAGTGCTATGTTGACGACATCGCAGTCAAGAGCCGCCTCAAAAGAGATCACCTACAGGACCTGAAGACGGTCTTCGATCTCATGCGGGCGCATCAACTCAAAATGAACCCCGCTAAATCCTTTCTGGGGGTTTCTAGCGGCAAATTCTTGGGCTTCGTCATCACAGCGAAAGGCATTCATGTTGATCCTGAGAAGACCAAAGCCATCCTTAACATGGACCCTCCGAAGAACCTTCGAGAACTTCGGGGCCTACAGGGACGTTTGGCATACATCCGGAGGTTCATAGCAAACCTCTCCGGTAAATGTCAACCCTTTACTCAGCTCATGAAGAAGGGAGTCTCTTATGTCTGGTCAGAGGAGTGCCAAAAGGCTTTCGACGACATCAAGACTTACTTAACAAGCCCGCCAGTCCTAGTGGCACCTGTCGCCGGCCATTCCTCCTCTACGTCCGTGCCATGGATCATTCCCTCGGCGCTTTGCTAGCTCAAAATAGCGATGCAGGCTACGAGCAAGCAATCTACTACCTCAGTCGAACACTCATCGGGGCCGAACACCGGTACAACCCCGTTGAAAAGGAGTGCTTGGCTTTGGTGTTTGCCATTCAGAAGACTCGTCATTACGTCTCAGGCCAGACAATTTACGTCATCTCCCGAGTCAATCCGCTCAGAGTTCTCATGACAAAGCCAGGGTCATTAAACTCCCGGCTGGCTACATGGGCGATCCTACTAACACCATACAACATGGTGTTTGTCCCGCAGAAGGCAGTCAAGGGTCAGGCTCTGGCTGACTTTTTAGCTGCACACCCCATCCCAGAATCTTCAAAACTCTATGAAGACATCCCGGATGAAGTTCAAGAATCAAATGTCACTGAAGGAAGCCCCATTTGGCGGATGTTCTTCGATGGCGCTTCAAGAACGGGCCCCAATAGCCAAATCATCGCAGGAGTGGGGGTAGTCTTAGTCTCCCCCGATCAGCTGGTCATCCAGCGCGCATACTCCCTTTCGAAGCCGTGCTCCAACAATGTTGCTGAGTACAATGCACTCGTCATGGGACTCCAGCTAGCACAACAGCTGGGGGTGGATCATCTGGAAGCCTACGGCGACTCGAAACTCGTCGTAAACCAGATTCGGGGGCAATACGAGGTTCGCCATGAAGATTTGATCCCTTACCATGAAGTTGCATTGAACATCATTTCAACCTTCACTGGGTTCTTCATCGAACATGTACCCCACCTACAAAACTTGGAGGCTGACGCTCTAGCTGGCCTCGCAGCCTCATTGGCCGCGCCCCTTGGGACTCAACACTATGTCACGGTAACTGGCCGAGACTTGATTCGTCCCAGAAACAACCTATGTTTGCAAATGGCTCACGCCATACCGACAAACACTGGGGTTAATGTCCGAGATTGGAGGTTCCCGTTCATCGACTTCGCTGTCTACGGAATCCTTCCAGAGGACCCGAAGGAAGCCGTCTCAGTCAGGAGACGCTCTCTTCGATTCTACTACGATACAGCCACTAAAATGCTGTACCGACGCTCCTTCGATGGGCTTCTCCTTCGATGCCTGTCTAACGAAGAAGCGGCCGAAGCTCTTCGAGAAGCTCATGACGGAACTTGCGGAGCTCACCAACCAGGGCCTAAGTTGCAAGATCGACTGCGCGTATGGGCTACTACTGGCCAACCATGGTTGCCGACGCAGTGGAATATGCTAAGAAGTGCCATGCATGCCAACTTCATGCAGACTTCATACATACACCATCTGAACCTCTACATCCTACAGTCGCCTCCTGGCCATTCGAAGCCTGGGGCATGGACATTGTAGGGCCAATCACCCCTCCTTCATCGAGAGGACACCGCTTCATCCTGGCCATCATCGATTACTTCTCCAAATGGGCGGAAGCAGTCCCACTAGCAGAAGTAAAAAGCTCCAGGGTGGTCAGCTTTATCAAACACCATGTCATTTACCGTTTCGGGGTACCCCGGCGAATCATCCATGACAATGGTCCTCAGTTTATCAGCCACATTTTCAGCAGGTTCTGTGACAATAATCGCATTCAAAACGTGGCCTCATCCGCCTACAATCCGGCAGCAAACGGATTGGTTGAGGCATTCAACAAAACTATCGTCAGACTACTCAAAAAGGTCGTGTCATCCAACAAACGCGACTGGGACGAAAAGCTTGGCGAATGCCTTTGGGCCTACCGCACAACGGTACGGACCCCAACAGGCAACACTCCATTCTCCCTGGTCTACGGGAGCGAAGCAGTACTGCCTCTCGAGATACAGATACCTTCGCTCCGCGTGGCCATCACAAACGATCTCACAGAAAAAGACAATCAACGTCGTCGTCTGCGGGAATTGGAGGCACTTGACGAAAAGCGTCTCCTAGCTCAACAACGCATCGAACTTTACCAAGCCTGTATATCACAGGCTTTCAACAAGAAGGTCAAGCAAAGAACTTTCCAAGTTGGCGACCTGGTTTTAGCAGTCAGAAGGCCAATGGTGTTAACTCACAAGACACCAGGGAAGTTCGAGCCCAAATGGGAAGGACCTTTCATCATCGAGACGGTATACTCAAACGGTGCTTACCGGCTCGCCAAACCCAATGGGGACTTGTTCATGATGCCCATCAACGGCAAGTTCCTAAAGAAGTACTACTCTTGACATCCTCCAAGACATGTATTTCCCCAAATAACCTCTTTTCACAAAATCAATCGTTTCCGGAACCCAGCTGTTCCGTGGCATCCTTCCGTAGAAAGATAACCACGTCCACATTACCTCTGAGTTGTCTCTCTACATCCTACAAAGCGGAACCTTATACTTCGTGAGCTTATGCTATCCTTCATGTTTACCACGTCCACATTACCTCTGAGTAAACATCCCGTACAAGCAACTCCTACGTTGTCGTACATTTGATCGCAGAACTTCCACGTCCACATTACCTCTGAGTTGTTCAGCGTATCCCACAGGATCATTCCTACCACGTCCATAAACACCTCTGAGTAGGAAGATTCTATCATTTGAACCTAATGATTGCCATGTCCACATTACCTCTGAGCAAACATGTTGGTTCCTTTATACTTATTATCTGTACCTAAAAACTAAGGTGCGCAAAAGATAATAGGTCCACATAAATCATCAAGTTCATGAAATTAAAAATGAACACATCAAAGAGATAGTGTATTTCTTTATTTTTAAAAAGGGAGTACAGAAATACGCTATTTCCCTAGCAAGAGTTATAAAAACACACAAAAAAGAAGAGAAGCTACAATCCCCGATCCTCCCCAGGGTGGGATGAGAGTTCTCTGACTCGACGTCTCAGGTCGGCAGTGCGAGTTTCCACAGTCGCCTGGACTCGCAGCTCGGCTTCTTGACGCATTAACCCGACAGCCTCAGCAGAAGTTTTACTCTCATACTTCTCATCAAGCTGTCGTCGCTATTGAGCCAAAGCAAGGGTCCGCTGAGTAAGAGTCGTTTCCTCCCGTTTGAATGCCACGTGTTCAGCCAGGACGCGCTCAGCCTCTAGTTGAAGTTGGGCCCGCTGGTCTTCAAGACGGCGCATCTGAGCATCAACTTCTGCGATATTAGCATCCACCGCAGCTCGCTTCTCCGTCGTCTTCTTCATAGATTGAGACAGCTGCTCCGCCGCAGCCTCAGTCCCAGCCACTTCACGCTCCCAACTGCTCACCTCGGCTCGATGGGAAGCCTCGATCTCAGCCATCGACTTTCCTATCTCTGCATCTACCAAGACCGAGAGGTCATTTCGTTGGATGTGCTGCAGTTCCGCGAGCCGCTCGTCCAGCTCCATCACCGAAACCTCCAGAATTTCGGCCATATGGTCATGGCCCTGGTGAATGCGGATCAGCTCGATACAAGGCATTGCCAAAGCTTTTGCCGCCGCAAAGCTCCCCTTGGCATCTACCACTGCAGATACACCTTTCTCCAGCATTTTATATACTCCCTCGACGAGGAATTTCACATACCCGTCGGCTTCCGCCAGCACCTGCGGCGTCATAGCAGGAGTTGAGGGAGCTACTACAGTTTGCGGACCGGAGGAAGATCCGCCGACCTCGATCTGAGAGGTTTGAATCTCGGCAGCAATAGGCTCTTCATCAACAGGGCCCAGACTGCTGGCCCGAGGAGTCAAAGGAACAGAAGGAGCAGGCATATGCATCGTGATAGTACCCCAAGTGGAAGGAGCAACAGAGGGTTCCACACCCTTACCCTTCTCAAGACTGGAGAAATCACCGACGTCAACGGCTACCTCTTCCCCCGACATTCTATCAGCATCAGTCACCTCCCCTGGCAAAACGGGGAGGTCAACATTTATCTCTTGGCCAGCCCCAGGAGACAAGACTGGCAGAAGAGTCTCATTCTTCTCAAGTCCCTCTACAGGGACAGAATCTGTCGCTACCACCTGATCGGTAGCCATCTCTATGTCCATGGTTGAAGCCAAGGAAGGATTCGGCAATGATTCAGCCGACCTCCCTTCATCATGACCAGGAGGGGAATCAACCCTCTCCTCTATCCCCACTACTTCTGCTGCCCCCGCAACAGACTTCTGCAGCTCCGGAGCGGTGTCATCGGAAGATGATGAACTCCATTCCTCTTCATCACCAGGAAGCTGCGCACTTGCTAAACCATGTGAAGCCTCCGCTGTGGCCTTCGCCACCTCGGAAGCTGCTGCACCCTCAGATTCCCTCCTGACCAGAACCTCCACAGTATCCTCCGGATCTTCCTCCATGAGAGACATCATTGTCGGCGGGATACGCACTTCAGACGAGCTCACCATCTCTTCTCGCCTACTCCCACCCGACTTTGGGGTACGAGGTTTTCTTTTTAGCGGCTCCTACAAAAGAAGGTGAGGCCTCGTAAGTGGCGGAACCAAAATCAGATTTAGTAGGATAACCTTACCTCTTCGGACGCCGAATCCGATGACACCGTCGGTAACGGTGCCTTCTTCTGCTTCTTCGATACAAAAGATTCAGCTCCTGTATCTGCACATCGTTTCGATCGATCGCCAGAGGGTTCTGCTTGTGATGCGGAGGCGGCACTCCGTTGACTCACCCCTGACGGACGATTCGGTCGGGCCTTCACTGGCGTATCCCCAGTCGCTGCTAACTGGGTGCCGCCGATAAGGCTGGTCTTCCTGTCATATCCGGAGGGCGGGGCAGCCATAACGCAGTAAAATTTGGCGGCCAAAGAATGGGCGGCCGCGGATCGGGGACGGGCAACGTAAAACGAGCTCCGGTACATCCGGCATTATAGTAATGCCAAGCTCGTGCACCATCCAACAAACTTCCAACATACCCTAGGGTATTACTGGGGTTATCCAACATCATCTGAGCATAACCAAATTGCCGCGCAAAGCGGCTCGGCAAGTATGATTCCAGGTAGCACTGATTCCTGTTCCGGTACACCAGATGGGACGGTCGGATACTTTGCAACCAGCGGAATCCCCATTGAGGCAGAGTGGTGGTACCTTCGCCCAGGTCCCTTAAATCCTCGTTGGCCTCAAAACCCAAATAGATGGGACCAACTTTGGTGATCTCCCAATCCTGAAGACGGGATAAAACCTTTCTACAAACCGGGACACCAGTATGCGACCAGCTCCTCCGATGGAAACGACGAAGGAATGCATCTCCAGCCCTATAATCTCCTTCCGAGCCTGGGCTCATCACACTGGGATGATGCAAAATCAGCCATCCCATCAAATAGTGAAACGGCAGTTCGGCACGCGGGAAGTTATTGTTTCGGCCTCTGTCATGAATCACATTTCCAGCAAACTCTCTCAAACCTCGCTCCAGGTTACATACCATTGCGGGGAGAAGATCCAAACGCCGACCGAAAACCAGCTTCACGGCTGGCAGGATTAAGTTTCGGGTTACCCTCTCTACGGCACCGGATCCGCCCGCAAATACGCAATCCCGGAGCCATATCATCAGGTAGGATGCCAACACCGCCTTGGGTGACATCCGATAAGCAAGATGCCAGAAGCAGCTGTAGGAGCGTGCATCTGACTGCTGGTCCTCACTTCCTCGAGGATTTTTCTCCCCTAACCTGCTCATTTCGGACAACACTTTGCTACGAGAGAGCGCCGGTGGAGTAGAAAATTGTGAGGGATCCTCCTTGTCTTGTCTAAAGACATGATCTCTCCAAGCGGTCACATGAGGCTGCGTCCCGTTCCTATCCCGTCTCTGCATATAGTAATGATGACTCGCCACTTCCTTGAAGACTGCCGTCATCTCCTCAGCCCTGTCCCCCAGGACTTGAAATTCCTCATTGGATGGAAAGTACTCTTCATAGGGTTCCGACCCCCAAGGGAGTTTTGACACCTCGTACATCTCATGAAGTGCGAACCCTAATTCCCCCACCGGGGTAAAGAAGGTCCCGGTATGGATATCAAACATCTCCAGGAGTGCGAGGAACATGTGCCTATTAAGGTCAACACCTGCCTGGGTAGCACGGATCGCGGCAGTCAACCCGATCTCTCGGAGCTCAGTCTGAAACCGCGACAAGATCCAGAGCGTCAGTTTATCCCATTTGGAGACGTAATGGCACCAACCCTCCACCCGAAACTCTCCTGTCGGGTAGGAACGTTCCATCAAAAACATACGATGTGTAAAAGTCGAAGCACTATAAGCAAACATATCAATGGGTACATCACTGAAGAGGCTCCCAGGACGTAAAGTCCGCCAAGTGTAAGAAGACCCAGACCGTACAACGGTCAAAGCATCCCTTTGGTCGGAAGTAGAATCAATTTGGATGACACCAGTCATCGCTCCCCCCTGAGAAGGGGTAAGCTCCCAAGACATTCTCCTCTGGGAAATGAGGCGACAGAAGGACGTCAAAGGCCACTGACGTTCAAGTTACTTAACAGTCATATGCACTCCATTCGCAGTAAAGAACCAGTCCTCCTTGACCTTCAGTACTGACGAGTCAGTAGAAGTGAGACGGTCTCCAAACAGGAACTCAGGCTTCAGAAAGGTCACTTTATCAGATGTGGAGGGTTTAATGACTCCACGCTCCATCATCCGTTTGAGGAACCAATACGGCTGTTCACGGATTAGGGTCATTCTCTCAGGAGGCTGATCCAGCATAAGAACATCTTGAGCAGGGTTCATCACCTCCTCGTTATGCTCTACTCCCATTTGGTTGAAGGCAGCCTCCGAGAAAACCTCACTCAAAAGCGGGATTGCCATCGACACTAGTAAAAGATCAGAAAAAGTCAGAAGAGAACACACAAATGTGTCTAAAGAAGAAAACTGCGGCGCATCATCAGGGTTTGAACCCATGTGCGTCAGCAGTATAGCCTTGGCGCATCTTCAGGGTTTGAACCTATGCGCGTCATGCCTCGGCGCATCTTCAGGGTTTGAACCCATGCGCGTCAGCGGAATAGCCTCGGCGCATCTTCAGGGTTTTGAACCCATACGCGTCAGCGGAATAGCCTCAGCGCATCCAAGGTTTAAACCCATGCGCGTTGGCGGACAAAGACCACGGCACATCATTAAAGACTCAAGGCCTATGTGCGTTGGCGGGACAATGAGACTTACCAACCACCTCCGGCCGAACTTCGACAGGCCGACGGGGAACGACCGCCGCCGCAACATCCGTGGACTCTTTCGCTTTCTCCTTCCCCTTGCCGGCAGCGCCGCGAGGAGTCTTGGGAGCCATTCTCTCGAAGAAGGAGAAGTTAGGGTTTTTTTGAAGAAGAAACTCTAAAGAAGCAGAGGCACAGAGAAGAAGAACTCTTTCTCTCTCCGACTCTTACCTATTTATAGGGCATGGTCGCACGCGTGAACAGATGACGTGTGATCTCAGCTGTCGCCTCGGGTTCTGTGCAAGGATAGCAGCAAATAAAACCAAAAGATCATCATTAATCTTTTCGGTTACCGAGGCACCATCATCATTAACTGAGAAGAGCATGCGCCCGAACAGGCATGCGCCCAGAAATCATGCGCCCTGACCTCCATGCTTCTTATTCAAAGTATTCCAAAACTTACTCAAAAGTTTTGAAAACTTTGAAGGGGGTCTTGTAGAAGTATGGAATTTCACAACCAGAAAGCCCATGCGCCAGACACTACATGCGCCAGAACTCAGATGAAGAACTTCACAGCAAAGTCAATAACTATAGACATTTGAAGAAGGACTTTTTATTTATATATAAAAGTCTATTACATGTCTAGAAAAGGTTGTACAAAGGAGAATTCCTACAAAGGAAAGAGCCTAAGTCTACAGCCAGCGGCCATCATGCGCCTTCAGATAAGCACAGCAACCACCACCAGATAGGCGCAGCATCACTATGCGCCACCAATGAGGCGCAGCAGATATCATGCGCCTCCATCCAGGCGCATCCCATCATCTCTTCAGTACCTCAGTTATGTGCATCCCTTCAGCCAAATTCTTTCAGCCAGGCTCACCTGGCCGAGCAGAGCCCAGTTATGTGCCGCTCTTCCAACCAGGCTCGCCCGATAAATACTTCGACACAAAGCATTTAACCCTCTGGCTGGAACCAAGGAAGAGAAGAGCACCGCAAATTCTGTGGCCAGGGGAGGCTTCGAAAGATCCTCCAAAGCCGAAGGAAGACCGTGATCGAAACCATGGCTAAAGGAGCAGCTTTCGACACGATCAAAGTGGGGAAACCCCACTTTGCAGGAAGAGAGAGCCTTGCACCGCCATTTCGATCTACGGCTCTTTCGGAATAACGGAGACGAGGCTCGAGCATCCTTATCTTTGGATGCAACAGGCACCTTCCGCCTGCCTCAGAAGCCCTCGACTCCGTCTTTTGGATGTAACAGTCACCTTCAAGTGCATCAAAGATAACACAGCGTCTCATCTTCACCCTCGGGAGCACTTCGTCAGCAGAATGCACCCGTATGTTCAAATTCATATTGGAAGTACGTGAGGGAATGAGAAGCAAATCTTCTCTCCATGCCACTATTTATAGGCCGGGCAGATCAAACCCACGCGCCAAGTGGATGGCCCTTCGAATTCCGTGCAATGAATTTACATTAAATGGATGAACCGGACGCCTCGAATTCAGCCAAACGGCTATTTATAGCACTCGAAGAGCGAGACAGCCACATCATTAAAAGACATGTCCGATGCGCCAGCCAGACAGCGCATCACACGGACGCGCCCTTCGGCGTCAGGCGCATCACACAGACGCGCCCTACAGTACTCGGCGCACTACAGAGGGTGCGCCCTCACACATCTCCATACCGAGTGGAACGCCAACCGATGCGCCCACTCAGCTGTCCATCGAACGTCACCAACATTAAATGCTGAACTGACAGAGTTGGCAGCACGCCTCCCAAAGTCTGAACAGTTGACAGCTTTTCAGAAAATGAAGCGTCGGCAACGTCAGCATCATCATGACCTTGTTCCGACGGCTACTGCCACGTGGCCACTCTACCATCAGCATGCGCCTCTACGGCCATGCGGCCAAATCAGCATGCGCCTCTACGGCCATGCGTCCAAATCAGCATGCGCCTCAAAAGCCATGCGCCTCAGACTGCTCTCTGATCCCGAAAGACAGAAGGAAAGTCGCCTGCATGCGCCTCAAAAGCCATGCGCCCCAAATGGTTTGTAACTCCTAAAGGTTATGAGCCGCAGCCTCCTCCTGCGCCCAATCCAAGGCGCAGCCCACCAGATCACTCCTCTCCACCAAATCCGAGATCTTCGAACCATGAGTCGACGACACGTGTCTTTTGACTCAACTCGTCCAAGATTTCAGCAACGGAAAGATCTTCTCTCTGCTACGTGCCGGCTTACAACAGCAATATGAAGAATTCTCCCCCTCGATCAGGGCGCAGCATCCATACGCCTCCATCAGCAACCTCCACGTGGCGTTCCCACACCGGCGCATCCTACATGCGCGCATGAGCAGCCAGCCTACAAAACTATAAATAGAAGGGTCATCTCCTTCACACACACACACAGAGACTCAGAACAGAAGACTCACAAAAAAGAATCCACAACAGAGAATCACCAGAGAGACAGCTCTAGACACTCAACGTCTTCCTCCTCTCAGCAAGCTCCAGCACCCAGAGCAATCCACACCTTCAGAGAACCGATAACCGTCGTCAGTCGGTCAACGGAGTCAACACATTACCACTCGCTCCATTGGCACTAAGGACCCAGCTTAAACAAAAGTGTACTCCTAGGACTACATCTAAGTCCTACATTGTAACACTGTTCTGTTTGTATTAAAGTTTTCAATCAAACAATTTAATGGCAAACAATTGTATATCGTCTTTGATACCCCTCAATACCATCATCGATATGCATAACTTGAACATCTTCCTCTCTCATAAGCTCTAATTCGTTGCAATCACTGCCATTATCCGAACTCGAATACGAATCAAGTCTTGCACACATCAAGATCCATTCCATTATGACTAACTACCATCACCACGACACGATTTTCTTTTTGCATATCCATTCTTATATTCCTAACTCGTATTTCCAAATCGTGCTACCGATTCATCGCACTAACTCAACGTAATTTTGACCGAGTCGACCATTTCCTCAATGCAACATACCCTTAGCCTAAAAAGTTCTAAATAGTCATTCTAATCACATGGTTAGGTCCCCATGGTCATGGTTAGTCTCTAGGCTCAACAGTTCTAGAGTTCACTTGCTAACACATCAAAATTATAATTCACCAATTTTAAATAGTATTAAATTAATTAAAAAAATTCTCATAAATCATAAATCCTATTATTAAATAATAAACTTTTACAAAAGTTCAAAATTACCCTTATTTAGAAAACTGGGTGTTACAATCCTACCCCCCTTAGAAAAATTTTGTCCTCGAAATTAAAATGTTCATACTCTTTCTAGGTCAAACCCCCACAATCAAAGTCTCAGAACTTACCTAAATCATACAATTTAAAAGAATGGCATACAGGGTCATGGCATACAGGGTCATGGCATACGGTGGTAGTGTAAGTCTCATCTAGGTATACTAGTTACACTAGACCAAAACAATCGTAGGGTATCAAAACTTACAAGCAATCAGGAGTGTTAAACTGGAAAAGATACAGAAATAACAAATCATCAAGGCTTTAAGGCATAATCAAAATCAAAATTTAAAGCACAAATGTTGAGCATTAAAATCCAATCACAATATATATATATATATATATATATATATATATATATATATATATATATATATATATATATAGAGTGTTAGAAGGAAAAAAGCTAGCATTATGTAAAGGTTATGTGGTCAGTGTGTGTATGGGTGTATGTGGACATGTTCATCGGGTTAGATAGTAGACGTGTGTGTGTGTGTGTGTGTGTGTGTGTGAAATATACATGAAAGTGTATAGGAGGATTTGGGTTTCAAAACAATAGCTATCAAGTTACACTACTCATGGCATATTGGTTAAACAATCTACAATGCACAACCTATTTACTCATAACATGCATGGCTAACCATATATACATATATCTATATGTATAGAGAGGTAGAGATTTAGTTATGTATCTATATACATTATAACAGTATGCATAAACTATATATATATACCTATATAGATATATGAACATAACATAGAGATGAAGGGTTAGGTTTACATGGCAGTTGTGAACATTAGTGTACATTAGTGTAGAGTGTCAAGAGTACAGGGGTTATAACTTAAAATGAAGGGTTCAATCATTCAGTTTAGTTCAACATTACATATTAATCCGAAATTGAACTATACATTTGAAAGCAATGTAAAAATGTTAACATGTATTCTGTTTTCAGATTTTTGGAGAAATTCGAACATCAAAACCAACCCAATGTTTACCACAACCACAACCTAACATGTAAGAGTATGAAACCTAACATTATATCCCTACATACAACAATGTATACGTCTTAAAATATTACATTTAAAAAAACTGCAAATTGACTAATCACTTAGAATTCAGGCCTAAAGGGTTAATATGCACAGTCTCAGATTTGACAAATTTAAAAACAAAACTAAACCAATTTCTTTAAAACTTGAAACCCTGTATATAACATACATGTGCAGTGATGTAAACAACGACTAATAACATGAAATTTATATTTAATTTACGAATTTAATCTGGAAAAAGAGAACTAGTCCCTGATACTGTACTATATTAGAAATATTAGAATTTTGAGAAATTAACATCAAACATATTAATATGCATTTAGATATGTTGGTAATCAAGTGTAGCATGCATACGTGTCAGGCAAGTATTTGTGTCCACTATATATATATATATTAAGGTAATACAAGAAATAATGGCAAGAAAGAAATAATGATAAAATCTGTTCTGCTTATCTGTTTAAAAGAAGGAACCATTTTGAAACCAGAGCTATAATATCAAATCCAAGTTAAGGTCTAGCAAAATCATCGATTTATTGTATTAGGAAGAAAAAATTTATAGCAAGAAGTTACACTAGATTTATAATAACAGCTAAGCTACTCCTACTCATACTCCTACTCCTAAGTTATTTGATGATGGAATACAATTTATAACAACAGAATGGTACGATAGAGATGATATGTTTAAAAACCTTCTTAAGATACAATTTGATAATCATATGCGTCTGTCCAAAATCATGTTACTCAGAGTCCTCGCCATGCCAGTAAGCAAGGCTGCGATAAACGATTGATTCCATAACTGGGGTATGCACCTCTATAATCATGTCGTCTGGAAATCTCGCTATGCCGACTAGTATAGGTACGAAAAATTCTAAATCTCATAATCAAGATACGTACATCTGAAGTCAGGTCCCTATGTTTCCGCCACGCCAGCTAATATGGATGCGATAAACTACAGGTTCCATAATCAAGTAGACGTTTTACCATCCCTGTATTCCCGTCAACATATGTTATCAGAAAATATCGTAACTCAGGCCATAAAATTCATCTCGATAGGAAAATCAAAATCAACAACGATCCAACAAAATCAAATTCAATAATCAAGGAGTGAGAGCAACAAATAAGGGAAATGATTTCAAATTGAAGTTTAAATAAGATTCTCAAGGGTCGTCCCAGGAATCTCTCAAGAAATCCTAACTGTGATTGAGTACCTTCAAAAATATCCTAATCCTACTACAGGCTGTAGTGATACTCTAGTTCGAATACTACTACATAAACTCGACCTACATGGGCCACCACTAAAAATGTGTCACAACCCGCACCCTGGAGTAAGGGCACGAGAAGTGGGTACGTCCATCCTACGCCGCAGTGTCGACGGTAGAACGCTGTCCTAGGTTAAACATCTAATAATATAAAGGTACCTGTACAGTATATACACTCCGAATGAAGGTGACATAGCAAATACAGTCTCAATCACATCTAAGGCAGAGCATGATAAAAGATAGATAAAATATGAAATCCAAAGAGATACTGCAGATAGAAGTCTAAATGTCTAAGATACACAAACCCAGAAAATATCTCAAATCTCAAATACAGTAATCTATAAAGTAAATACATCTCAAGACAACTAAAATAACAATCTATACGACCTCTACTGTGTCTCCTCTAGGCTAGCAGGCAAACTCCAAGCTATCTATAAAATTTATCAACAGGTCCAGTCAGGTCCAAAACGAGTACATCTCATCAAGAAAATCTAAGTAAATGACAGAGAACTATAAAACAGTTATAGACAGTTGTATTGATGAATATGGCAGTTTATATTCAGGTGGTGGTATAGAGAGACAGATAAAGTACAAAGAAAGTAAGTAACTAATCAAGAGAAAAAATCATAGCAATAAAGACTGTAAAATAAAATCTAGCTGAACTAGAGTAACATGATGAGTCCAGATAGTACAATATAAGTCAAGTGTAATCCCAATACGAGTCTAATACAAGATGAGTCGAATGTTATTCTAATTATTGTTCTAATAAGGTGATTCGAATAAGGTGATACGAATAAGGTGATTCAAATAGTGATTCATATGATGATCTAATAATGATTCGAATAAATTCTCCAAGTGTGTTTTAAAATACTTAGATAGACATGTAAACGGCTATGGGTAAATCCGGTACATCACGTACTGATCAGGTGAGAGATGGCTATCGTTCGAATATCATTCACAGAGGGTGGTTCGAATAGTGGGAATGTTCACATGTCTACTCAAGTATTTCTCCGCCCATCTAATACAAATGAATCCAAAATTCGACACATCAATCGAATAAAAGTCCAACCAGCACATGAAGATATGAATAGGTGGTTCGAATAGTGATTCGTATGGTGATTCGAATAATAGAGGTAAGATGAGTAAGTATATGTGTCGTATACATGGATTCAGTAATAACAATACGTGTTTGTAACAGAGAATCACATACAGCTAACTAGAACTGAAGTACAGTAATTGATAAATAAATGAGAGAACTATCATAAAATGTACTCGTCTGATAACCTGAACAGCTGATAGGTATAGAGGTCCAAACTGAAGCCATAGAGTCCTATTTAGAGCTACACAGGTCAAGATGTATACGAGAGATGATAAATGAAATGTACAATGCATCTGCATGCCGTCTAGGTCAAACTGGACTAAAGTCAACACTTGGTCAACTCTAGTCAACCCTACTAGTCAAATTAGGTCAACTAGGTCAAGTCCTAGCCCAAACAAGTCTAACAAGTCTCACTAAGCCTAACCAAGCCTAGGCTAGCACTCACACAATTACAAGATAATGTGAACCACAACAATGCATAATATAAAATAGATAATATATATAAATACATACCTTCATACATACATGCATATCCTCATTACATACATATTTATATATATATATATATATATGTTACATCATGCATATTTACATAGTTACATAGATATATACATTCATGCACATTTACATACATACTTTTATACATTATATATGTTAACATTCATTACAATGCATTATATTTTACTTATACCGTTGATTGATTGATTCATTCATATATGACATTCATTCATGCATATTACATACTTACATGCATCTATACATTATATATATTGTATATAACATGTAAAAATAGAAGAGGAAAAAAAAGGAAAAACTGAAATGGAAAGGGAATGGAAGGAAAATGTAAGGAAAAGGGAAAACAGTGGACATATACATGCTTGCATTATATATTCTACATTACCATACATGCTATCATTATATATTGCATTATATTATTTATATATTATGCATTCATATCTATCATTACATGTATACCTTGCATTCATATCTAGCATTCACTATATATTTTCATGCATACATTGTATATCATTCTTTCATTCATGCATTTATGTATTGCTTACATACATTATATTAATTGTATTCCTACATGCTTGCATTCAACCATATGTATACATTAATGTAAAGAGGATATATAATATATATATATATATCATTTTATTCATCTAACATATCATGTATTACATACTCTATATTCATTTAATACCTATACTACATAGGCTCATAGGTTACACAAAATGCATATATCGTATAGTCACTCTTCTACTTAAAACCAATACTGTACCAATTGGGCCTCTAATAAATTCTATGATTAAAGTATGTTGTAGCCCTTTGTGTTAGCTTTCCAAAACTTCAAACGGATCACATTTTCGTGTCCGGAAGCTCCCGAAATCGCAAAAATATCGAAACACGTTCGTCTTTCGTACAGCTGACACTCAAATAATTCTATAGAAAGTTACAAAAAAATTTGGCTTACTAAAATATATATTTGGAAAGCTAACTTCGATACATTTCTTTTAAAAAAAAACGGAAGATAAATCGGAGTTCTAAGCTAAAAGTTATGATATTTCTAAGTTGCTTTGGTTAATAAAAACGTAGATGAATATTATGACGAATTTGAGTTGTTTTGGACAAAAGAACACATATAGGCCAAGATACTTGGATACAAACATAGGTATCCAAATGAAACTCATTCTAACCATCCTAAATAAGATCAATCCACTCTCTAACCATTCTAAAATTGAATTTAAATATCTATTTAAACTATTATCATACATACATACACATGGGGTGTCCTAATTTGGGATATATCAAGAAGGACACAAGACACATATCTAAAATCCTCAAGAGAGCTCCAAATGGCCTCAAATTTGAATCTAAATGGGACACTTGCATGAGGATGGATCCTACGGATTCAAAACTAATTTATATGTAAAGAAAATCGATTTAGAGGATGGGTTTTACCTATTGGGAGTAGAATCCCAATAAAATCCTTTAGGACACGGCTCCGATACGAAGATCCCCCAAAGTGAACACTCCTCCTTGCACTCCTCTTCCAATCCTTGGTAGCACCCTTCTCTTGGAGAATGGAAATGATTAAGGGAAGGTTTGGGAAGGAATAATTTGATTTGGAGATCAAATCAATGGAAAGGCTCTCTAAAATTGGAGAAGAACAAAAGAAAAATAAAAGAGGCAAGATTGTAATGAATGAAATAAATCATTCTTCCCTAAAGGTGGCTGCCATAAAGAGTCCATTAGGGCTAATGAGAAATGTTCTAATTGTCCCTCTCTATTCTCATATGGTTAAGTCTAGACTAGGTTCAAGTTTGGGGTCAAAATGATCTAGTTTTGAGTCTCTAACTTAACCATTCTAACATGATAAAAATTAGTTTAATTAACTAACTTAAATGTTGGGTCTTGTGAGCCATGCTTAACTTAATATTGGGTCCCATCAAGAGTTTAAGCTACCCGGATCACAATACAAGTCGGAACGAGACGAAACTCAAACCCGACTAAACAAATTCAATAAAAACAATATTAAAAATAAAAAAATTTCCCAAAATATTAAAATATAAGAAATGACCAAAATCATAATATATCAATTTAAATATTATTAAAATAATCTAAAATTCACCAATTAATCAAAATTCTAAATAATTCAAAAGTCAAAATGACCAAAATACCCTTAGCCTAAAAAGTTGTAAATAGTCATTCTAATCATATGGTTAGGTCCACATGGTCATGGTTAGTCTCTAAGCTTAACAGTTCTAGAGTTCACTAGCTAACACATCAAAATTATAATTCACCAATTTTAAATAGTATTAAATTAATTAAAAAATTCCATAAATCATAAATCCTATTATTAAATAATAAACTTTTACAAAAGTTTAAAATTACCCTCATTTGGAAAACTGGGTGTTACAGCATCGATCACACAATTGGTATTGCATATACCACTCGAAATCGAGTCATTACTCGACATCACACTCCGCATAGGTTCGACATCTATTTCTCAATCAACTATCCCGTGTAGCGATCCTTTCTGATCCTAGCTCTACCGTTTGCTTACTCAAGTTGGCACAACAACTGAACCAACATGATAGTCGTTCGTCCAAGTTTGACATACATTCAATCTAATCGTACCTTGGTGATCATATCGATCGTACACGCAACATTCGCTTATTCAAGCTCAACGTGACATTCGGCCAACATAAACGTTTGCCTAATCAAACTCAACTTAGCGACCAACTCGACTCATTACTATCGCATCCGCGATCTTCCAATCTTGTTCGTTGTAATTCGTGCAACAATTTACTCTCGATACTTAAGGTCTTTACTCAATCTCGTTTAACATATCGCTATCCATCCGCATAGCCATACATTATGTATCATACCATGTCGACTCGTTGTACAGATGTAACGAACGATTCACGACTTGCTGTACTCCGTGCAACCAACAACACATAATCATTCGTATAGTCACATAACACGCATCGCCTCATATATCGACTCGTTGCACTTTGTGCAACCAACAACACGTATCTCTTTGCACTTCGTGCGACCGACAACACATACCTCCTCGCACTTCGTGCGATCATAATACGTATCTCATTGTACTTCATTCAACCAACATCACCATATTCGTTGCACTTCACACGACCAACATCCCATACCTCGTTGCACTTCGTGCAACCAACATTCTCTGATGGTACCCGAAGATAGCATGATAGTCACGACATACTTGTGGCAGACGTACGCACTTAATATAGACTTATTGTATGGAATATCCAATGTAACATTGAGCAGATCCATGAGTCATGTGGTTGCAGAAACAACTTAGAGTCAACTGAATTCAATAGCAAATGCACTGAGGGTCAAAGAGATTCATTCACGGTCTAAACGATGGAACCGCTCTAATACCAACTTGTCACGCCCCGATCCGGGAAATTGCTCATCCTCGCTAGATTTCACTCGAATCATCGTCCTCGATGGGGCATGATGCCGTACGAGCCTGGAGTTGCGCTCATGCAAGGCAAGATAACAGGTTCACATAAGATTATCTTAAATTGATAACATAAGCAGTGGAAGAAAAATAGAGTATACAAGAAGAATCTCTTTTATTCATAAAGAACTGAAGGTTACAAAGGCTCTGAATAGCCCAACTTAATATGCCAATTGGCTACAACGCTCATGATCTCTCTAGCTCATAAAGGATTACACTGTTCCATACATTATGCCTCTTTATAGCCAACAAGTAGTCTTCGGCCGAATATCTCCATGTCGTAAGTCCGAACGCCTATGCAGTAGCTCCTCTTGAAAATGCTAAGGACTCCATGCCTCGGCGCATCCAAGCCAAGCTTCGCCCGAAGCCGATCATAACCTGAACCTGCAAGCAGACTAGTGGGGGATTAGTGTTTTTATCCTTGTTTTGCACTGATCAAGACCCGCTCTTACCCAAACCAAACACAAAGTATATTTAGTAAAATATGCATCTTAATTTGTGATCTTTCTATTTAGCCTTAGGATCAGTTTTATGGCAATACTTAAACATAGCACCTTATCATGAATGTGTTTAATATTGTGTCCCTACGGCAGATACAGTTAGACATAATATGAATATAAACATAATGATTGTGCTCATCTCCGTCCCTTTTTGCCTAGCCTACATTGGTTAGAACTTTACATAAGCAATCATACAATTCACGCAACCAACCATACTTAGCCATATGCATAAGGGTAGCAGGCCCTGCGCCTGTACCCGACTCTAATCTTAGCCCACCGATCCTATCTATATGAAGGTCACGGTGTTTTACACCGTAATGGACTAGGCATCCTTATGTGTAAGCCTATGATCACTTCGATACCGGTTGCGAGCTCAATATTCGAAGGATCCCAAACTTAATGATATCATAGCTTATTACAACACTGGCCGGTCATAAACTGCCCGAATGATGTACACCATAAATACCATACATAATTCCCTCCTAGGCCGAATGGTCCCGGTGCCCCGGTCGTAACCATCCGAGGGAAGCCGCACCCGTGCACGGGCCATCCGAGTCCATTGACCATGCAATACGTGCCATAGCATACAAGTTATACATTCCAACCCATCTCGAGTTTCATAAACATAATCCATAATCTCTATCTCAAGTTCCGACGGCATTATGCCCCAACACATCCGTATTGATGCACGAAGCCCAACGGCTTAGACTTCTCGTACTTAATCTTAATGTGTTCCATTCATAAGTTATTCGCATAATCGTAGTTCCGTAGTTACTTAGTCATTTCATTGTTTTCGTGTACGAGGGCACGCTTAGCGCCATAATCAATGTTCTAGGCCTAGTGTTCAATGTTCTTGGAGTCGTGCAAGTGATGCACATCTCGATGTTGTCTTTCAATGTTCTACCATCACCGCCCTATCATGACCCGTATATTTGATGCACGTCGGTTCAGTTATTTAATGTTCAATGTTCTATCTTAATGTTCGACACATACTAAGATCTTTAACCGTTTGAGCCACGCTCGCTAACTCAATAGCAACTTACGCATACAAAGATATATTTTATTAGACGTGAAGCAATAGGGAGAGAAAGTTAAGAACCCGCCTACCTTAAGCTGATACGTCTTGTCGTTCTACCGAGTTGATGCGGCTTGATTCCATAACTTGGTTGCATAGCTAACTCTTCTGACTTAGCCATTCCTTTGAACTCCTCGATGGATTTGGCCTATCGTGACCATGCCACACTCTATTGTAGGGCGATGATTTGGTTTTACGGACACTTTACTAAATAAGACAAAATGTCGACCTCTTATCGTCCAGCGTAAAAGCATAGCCTGCACACCAGATCAACTAAAATCAGCACTTGCTCAAACTGGACTTATCCTTTGCATTGATTTGATTCATAGATTCCAATCGACTCAAAGTTTACCTTAAGCCAACGTAACTCTTACATCGATTTGCATCGATACTTCATCAGGTCAACGTAACTCTTCAAGTCAACAACTCATCGTAATGTACCGTACGGAGCGGGGCATTACACATACCTCGATCGAAATGCCATCTTCGGAATATCTTCCTTTCGAACCTTCAGTTGGTGATACCCCGATCGTAAGTTGATCTTGGAGAATACTTTTTCTCCATTCAGTTGATCGAATAGATCATCTATGCACGGCAAAAGGTACTTGTTCTTCATCGTAACTGCATTCAAAGCTCTATAGTCAATACACATGTGCACTGTACCGTCTTTCTTAGGTACAAAAAGAACGGGTGCTTCCCATGGTGACGCACTAGCACAAATAAAGCCTTTCTCTAATAAGTCGTCAATCTGTGTCTTCATCTCTACCAACTCCTTCGGTGCTAGTCGATATACTCGAGATGAAATAGGCTCGGCTCCCGAAATAAGCTTAATATAAAACTCGATATCTCGATCAAGCGGCAGTCCCGGCAATTCCTCTGGAATACATCTTCGAACTCAGAGATGACAGGGTGCTGAGGGATGTCCTGCAACATCATGTGAGTCTCTAATGTGGATGCATCAATACTCTCTTCTTCTTCCTTGGTAAATTTGAATTCCGTTGAATTCGGTGGTCTGAAGAAGATACTGCCCCTATGGCAGTCTATAAGAGCAAAATGCTGGCTCAACCAGTCTATTTCGAGAACGTTATCGAACGTAGGCATAGAAAATACAAGGAGTCACGCTCTTATCTCTCTACCACATATCACTACAGGACAAAGTCTATAAACACCATTAACAGGTACAACTTCTACTCCAGTGAGGATTCTAATGTTCTTAGATAAGGGTGTGATGGAAATGCTGTGTCTAGTGCCAAAACTAGTGGCTATGAATGAATGAGTGGCTCCAGTGTCAAACAAGATAATGGCAGAAAATGAAGCAACTAAAACCATACCTGCTATGACCTCTGCCTCTATCTCTGTATCCTCAACGACAAGCAAGAATGCCTGCCCATAATTCTGTCCTGGGTCCTAAGCTCTGGCCTTGTTGTATTGTACGCCTTGAAGAAGTAATGGTGGGGGAAGGTGCTCTTGCTACAGGCCGTGGTGCTGGTAGTGCTGGGGCCGTAGGCCTCATGGCTTGATGTGCATGTACTAGTACCTGCTGCTTGGGGCAATCTTTGGCCATGTGCTGTCCTGACCCATATCTCATACATAATCCCAGACGAAGTGACAGTCATTCCTGATATGGCCTAGCTTTCCACAAAAGTTGCAAGTGGGCTTCTGGTAGGGTATAGTCCTCTGTTGGTACTGTCCTGTGGGCCTCCTGACAGGTCCTTCTGGAGTAGCTCGGGTTGGTGTAACTGCATGTATATAGCGTTTTGTTGTCTGCTGCTGCTCCTTGCGAAGGATCTCCTGAGCACGAGCTTCTTCTAAGATAGCTGAATGGGAGACTCGATACTGTGTAGTATAAGACTTGAGCTCTGGTGCAAGCCCCTGATGGAATCTCCTCGCCTTCTCTAACTCTATGGGATCAATCCTGCACCAAATTTACCCAGGCGATTGAACTCTGATTTATACTCATCAACTGTCATATTCCCTTATTTTAGGTGAAGGAACTGGTCGTATAGATCATCTCGAACATGAATATGGAAGAATCTCTCATAAAATGCATCATAGAACTGCTTTCAGGTGATCCCAGTGCCTAATCGTCTCTCTTCTGTCTTCCACCAGTGGTGAACATTATCTTCTAATAGTAGGTCCACTGTTGTCATCCAATCTCGAGTTGGCAACTGGGAGGCCTTCTGTAGCTTCTCCGTACTAATAAGCCATTATGACACCTTTAGTGGCTTCTCCGTTCCTCTGAAGGCCTTGGGGTTCATGTCTGTAAAGTTCTTGATCGAGCCTTCATAAGGATGCAGAGCTGGTGCTGGTGCTGGTACCGGTGTCGGAGGTGGAGGTGAAGGTCTAGCCAATGCTGCCATCATAGTCTGTCTCATCAGCTTAGTCTATTGCCACTGTGCCTGCATCATGGCATACATAAAGTAGGAAGTAGGGCTCCCATCAGTCGGTGCTGGAGGCATCTGAGGTCCCGATTGTGGTAGAAACTGCTGAGGGATTGGTGGTGGTGGAGGCAGTGGTACATTTCCTCCCAGTGGCACATAGTAGTCTGCCCAGCCTGGCTGACTGGGGGTGCTGTAATCTCTGGATGCACCATCGTCGGTGTCGTAGTAGGCTGCGACTGTCCTGGCTGGTATGGTGTTACCGGAGTCATCGGAGGATTTTGTCTCTCTAGGGTAGCCTCTTCACCAGATGTGAGAGCCAAGGCATAAGTGCGTCCGTTTCTTAGATTCATACTGTTGGCAAGATGAAGAATAGGATGATATTAGGAGAGGTTAGATATGAGATAATTCAAGTAATCAAAGGAATTTGAAAAGATTGGAAGTCAAGGGAAGTAGTAGTTCTGGATGAGATATTATTCCTATTACTATATGCAGGCTTGTTGGACACGGTCATGTAACCCAACAATATTTACTGACTTTCATGGGCCACCATAAAAACATATAATGCCCCAGTCCCAAAATACGTAGGACCAAGTACGTGAACATGCCAGCTGCACATATACGAAGAATACTCCAATATATGGAATCCTCGTATACATACATAAGCTGTATATAGAATAATCACAGGCCAGAATAATATAATAATCTAATCTCATCACAACTCAACACAGAAGATATAAGAGTCCAAGAATAAGATATAGCCGGGTGGACATACCCACTCTAAACAACTATATAAAATAGTCTCAAATGAACAGAGTCCAACCTCCGCAAAATAGAAATAAAAGAAATAGAAGATGTCCACTAAATGTCTCAATGTATAAATAAACTAAAAGTCAGCTGGAGATACCTCATCACCGATGTAGGATGGATCCAAAGCCCTCCGTACACCTGCGGGAACTCGTCTAACCATGGAGAGATAACCAAGTCCTCAGCGGGACGTAACAAGATACAAGAAAATACCATGCCATATAAATCGTGAAATATAATAATAAAGAAAGGGTATGCATGCAATAGGGTTCCTGACCATTCTACTGTGAATATGCAGTTGAGATACAATCCTTTGACGCATGAGCCCTGGCTGATAATAGGATCCGGTATAGTCCCCTCTTGGGCACCAGTGACCAAGCGCATAACGTTCAAGAATGTCAGTGGCCAACCTGAGTGGATAATCATGCCCGTATCTCCAGTAGAGCTTCCGGGTTAAAAGAAAAAGTGTAATAGAAGGCCATACGTCAGGTATTGTTCTCCCCACCCAATGCCTAGTATTGTCATCTCCATGACCAATAAGAACCTCTAGTAACCTCCAAGTCTTCTAGTATGCAATTTTATTGGCAGTTACTCCTATCCGTCGCACGCTCCGTACGTATCGGTGGCCAGCCGACTACACGGGTACGTGTCCTACATGTGACTCACAACATGTGACAAAGCAAGTATCAAGGCCGTTTGAGATATTCTAATACCTCATCATCAATGGACGGTCACTAGACTAAGTCAATGCAAGAGAAATAAACAAAAGCAAGAAAACGACCGATAGAGTCGCTTGCATCCAAGTATGAATTGGATGCACAGTTTTATAATAATAATAACAATAAGAATGCTGAAAATAAATAACTAAAAATAAGAATATATAAATCACAGAGGAGATGGCAAGGTATCTTGCCTAGCAGTACGGAAATAGCAACTCCAAGCAATCAGTCACGTCAGCAATAAACCTTACAATCCACGAATGGCTCTGGATGCTGAAACAAACATCAAGAACGTTCTCGGTGTAAAAGATATATCTAGAAAATGCCCGTCCAAAAGTCCAATTCTAGAACAGGGGAAAAATAATAATTTCGGGTAAAAATGATGTCCGCCGTTGGACCCGTTTTACACCAAAACGTGTGCCAACGTCTACGGTCTCTAAAGTCGTCAAACTACGTGTCTACGGATCCGATTTGAGGATACGAACTCAACGGCATGTCCAATTTTGGATTTCGATGAGCCGTGCACAATTTCGCCCGTTAGATCGGGTCGCAGGCTCGCTAAATTGGCGTTCCGATCAACCTTCTCAGAATCAGACCAAACTTGGCATGCAGTACCAAAATTTTGATTCGGTCCTTCTGGCACAAGTTTTGCCTCGATACGATGAACGTACACGAAGATAGGGTCAAGTTTACAAAACATCGATACGTGAGTATCTTGACGGATACGCACTGATTTCGTCACACACACACAACGAATTCGAGTTCCGTCAGTTTCCACACGTCGACAACATCAATATGCGTCTTTTAATACATATAGTGCACGACCACGTAAGTTTAACATCATGTAACTTTCTGTACAATAAACGGAATATAATTCTACTAAGTGCGTTTTACTCTTAGTTTGTTGTCTTTGACTATTTTCAATTAGCTTCTACAAAACCCTAATGTAGAGACGATAATTTGGCTTCCAAGTTGGGTTCCTGGGATGCCCAATACTCTGTTTTCGAGTCAGAAATTTACTCGACTTTGCATCAAGTTTTGTGTCAATTCGAGGGACGATATCGAATTCCCTTTGAAGGGACTCGAAGAGGGTTACATTGTCTACGGGTAGCAACTTACGGATTGCAAAACGAGTGGACATACGAGAAGAAATCAAGATTGAAAAAGTGTACCTTGCGGTCGGGTTCTGAACAGGGGGTCTCGGGTGCTGTCGGTTGGGGGCGGCACTCCGGCGGTCCTTGCGGTGGTGCGGTGGCTGCAGGTGTCGGGAGGTTGTGCTTGTTGGTGGAGAAATATCGGGTGCTGGAGGCTCGTGAGAAAGAACAGATTTTGGGGTTGTTCTCGAGCAAAAAACTTTGTGAGTTATATACCCTGCCGAGAGTCCCTTTGGATTAATACTAGAATTCAAATTCTACTTAATCTACGGTTTTAGTTTTGCTTAGATTCGATTAAATCCAAGGAATTTAAAGACTTGGTTCAAATCTTGGAAGATTTGATGGAACAAAATAGGAAGGGGGTTCAGCTGGCCTGGGGTCGGGAAATCCATACTACTGTTCATTAGTAACAGTAGTGCTAAAGTTTATTATTATTATTTTCTTTTCCTTTCTCATTAAATTCTTATATATATATATACACACACATATTTTTTTCATATATATATATATATATATATATATATATATATATATATATATAAATATACACTCATTTGTTCAATGAAAACCCTTTTATACATATATATACCCACATATATTTTCATGTATAAATGTGTATATATATACCTTTATATATATATATATATTCTTATAAGTATATTCATATATATTTTTATATATATTTATATACATATTTGTATCATTATTAATTATTTATCATTATTATTATTACTATTATCACATTCTTATAATTAGTTCTTATAATTATCTTAGCTAAAATTTTCACATTAATGCTTAATTTAAATATTTTACAAAATTAGAGGGTTTTATAGCAAGCTAGATGCGCACTGTCCCCATTTATTTGAATTATGGAGAATGCAGGTTCATTGCAGCCAGCAGCGCACTAGCAAGACATGACCCCTAAGTTGAAGTAATTTTAAGTAACCGTAGGTTATCGAATATTATTAAAACTATGCCTAGTTGCCTTTGATCTTTGAGTTGTTATGCCAATAATGGATTGAGTTGATAAAGTATTCGTTACAATATCATTATTTGAGTCATGATACCAAAGGTTTACTGCAGCCAGATGTAAACTGGTGAGGCATAAATTCTCGGTAAAGTGACTTCATATATACATACAATTTTTTAATATTATAAAGACAATATCCTTTTGGCATATAATGATTGATTTTCATATTTCACAAATTTCCTACAATATTCTTTATTCCTTATCTTTCTATTCTTGATTCATCAATTGTCTTCCTAGTAATCCTTTAAACCTATTTTGATTTACTTCCACTAGAAAACTAAACGTACCTTCTGATTCTATAATCGTGCCTAAATGATTTTGGTTAAATAGTTGATCGTGCCAAAAACAAATTTGATTTTTTTTATCGATCCTACACGATTTTTTTTATCATAACTAGATCATTTGATTATAATTTGATCATGCCAAATCTCATCTTTCTCTTAAGGGTTCAATTCTATCCGCGATTATGCTTAACTAATTTGATTATGAATCATACCATTCTCTTGATAATATCCTTTGTCGTGCTTATTCGTATCGATTGAAATTTCATCTCTTGATTATTTTCTTAGTCGTGCCAAATCGTATCCTTTCAAATTTTGAGAAGAAAAATTTTCTAAGGTGGGTAGATTTGTAAGCCAACTTCCCAAATATTTATTTATTTATTTATTTAGTTTTGAATATTTTTCTTGTTAGAATACATACTTATTTGAAATCGTATAAAGGATTTTTTTGAAAAAGATTTGTCAAACTATATTTTTTTAATATGATTTGATTTTTATAAAAGACATACTTGTAAACTTATTAATTTCTATTATCAATTTTCTTAAGTTTTAAATTTATAAATATGTTTTAACTATTATGTGATAAGATTTGATTTTGAATTATTATTTTGGTCAATTAATATATTGAAATTTGATCAATCTATAATTGATTTAAATCTTAGTATTTGATTTAAATATTAGGAAAGATTTAGTCCAAATCCTAAGCCTTCCCTAATTAGGGAATCCCAAACTCCTATATATAGAGGAGCCTTCCACTATTTTCTTTCCATAATCCACAAGTTCTCAACCACCACAATCACCATAACCAAGCATTATCATGCATTGTGTCTATGTCATTCCATTATTTTTCTATTTTCTATTACATATACATTCTTCCTTTGTGTTTGACAACACGGACACGACACAATTATCAATTCCCAAATCCCTAATCCTAAATTACCAAATCCCTAACCCTAAATTTCCAAATCCCTAATCCTAACCCTAACCCTAATTTCCTTTCTTTGTTCCTGTGTCTGTGGACACAGAACTCTGCCATGTTCCGTCGGTGCCGCACCGCTGCTGCCCTTCTTGCAACCACCGCAGCAGCACTATGCTTCAATCACCTAACCCCTGGCCAAGCATTCTTCCTCGACCACCAGCATTCCAACAGTGGTCCATGTCATCTTCGACCTGGCTTTAGTCAACCCGACCAAACCATCACCACGTCTGAGATTGCCACCGTCAACTACAAATCTCTACTACCACCACCTCCACATTGCCACATTACCAACTCCCTAAATTCCTATACCGCCACCACAGGACACCAAGACAAAAACACCAGCCCCATCATCAGGAATACCAATGCCATAACCCCTAGTCGACCGCCAACCTTACGACCAACACCCATCACTTCCCCGACTCCATCTCGGCATCCACCTTCACCTTTCGCCACCATTACCACCACTGTACACTCCACAATAACTATTGGTCCCATCGCCACAGCCACCACTATGACCCAAGAAAACACAGCCATGCTTACCTCCATCGACGACCCAACCGCCGTTCTCTCGAGTCGGCATTTGTATCATGTCTCGTCGAAACTCGACCTCCACCCATGGCATGTCCTCTTAGATGTACTCCATCCTCTCAATCTCCTGCCGTCGGGTGAGGCGTCCACCGTCACCGCGTGAGTCACTGGCTCTCCTCCGTACGCCAACGACCACCCACTCGCTGGAACAGTCGTTTCTCCGCCCAACCGTAGCGTCGAACCTCGCAGGCCGTGTTTCCTCATTGACGCATCCCAGCAGAGGCCGAATGTCGCCCCGGCACAGATCTATGTTGCCACAAATCCGGTTCGTCGCCGTCGCTCCGATGAACTCCCCGGAGGTGAAACCCTCTTCCTCTCTCTCTTTCTCTCACTTTTCAATCGCTCCCTCTCTCACGATTTCCTTGCACTCCCTCCCTCTCTCTTTCCTCTTTATTCTTTCTCTCTTCTCTGGTTTTATTTTGAAGAAGAGAGTTCTGCTCTCTCTTTCCTAATTTTTTACAGGGAATAAGGAGTGGGATTAATTCGTTGGTTATAAGTATACAATATATTATGTACATCTGTAAAATGTATATGATATACAAGTATTATGATTAGTTATTGTAATCATATTTATAATTAGTAATATAATTATAATTATTATTAAAATAAATATACATATTAAATATTTTCTTAAAATTATTTTTTAACAAAAATATAGAATTGGGCTTGGCCCTACATCTATTTTCAAAAATGGCTTAAAAGTTTTATTGTAAAATTTTGTGGTATTTTGAATATAGTTTTGAGCTAAAAGTATTTGGTAAATTAAGGATTTGTTTAAAAATGATCTACTAGATTTTCAAACATATCTATCTAAATTATTTTATCGTTTTCAATTATCATATATATTTTCTAACTAGTTTATAAATATTTTTCTAAAATAAATATTTATAGTATTTCTAGCAATTTTCCAAATATAGTTTATAAGTATTTTAAAAAAAGAATATATATTTATTATACGAATTTCCTTCGAAAACTAATCTTGATCGTGACTAGTCATACGTTCCTATTTCGTGTGATTCTAACTACTTCATATCGACCCTAGGCTAATTGGACCATTCTGGACCCAGTAACACAATCTGTTCCATCATTTGAGGTCGCCTTGCGTACTTATGCCATCTATGACTATTATTTGCCAACATGATCAAGTCACGAACAACTACTACTAATTGAGGCAAGTACACTATTACTTTATGCGCTTATTACATTTTAATGCTATTCTTTATTGTTTCATGGAGTATCCATGTTGAGACACGATTGTGACATGATTGTATCAATGATCGTGTAATGCTCCAGTCCCAAAATACTTAGGACTAAGTACGTAGATATGTCAGCTGTATACATACGAAGTATACTCTAATATATGGAACCCTCGTACATATACATAAGCTCTAAAATGTAATAAACCATGACAACTAAATCTCATCCACCAAATAAAAGAATAATAAAATAAATTAACTGTGAATTTTGTCATTTATACATGTAGTTGGGCGGAGACAAATTCACTACCAACCATTTTAAATGAGAGATAACATACATGAAAAGAATAAAAAAAATAGCAAGACGAACCAAGAGCGATCATCTTTGAAGTATTAGAGAAGATCACGGCCTTGGCTAGAACACCTGCGAGAAGTCACAAAAGCACACACCTGGAGAGATCACCAGGTCCTCAGAGGGACGTAACAAGATACAAGAAGAATATGCCACATAACTAAATATATATAATATGTCATAAATCACAAGTAAAGTAAAATAGTCCCAATCGCAACAAGGTTCAATATCTCATCATCGAAACCATGGACTACCCCTACAACCAAACAAGGACAAGGGGTAGCACACTATACCACGATGCGACATTGTTCCAAGTTACTAATGGAACGGGAGTGACATGACATTGACTAGTGTTTACCTAGCCATTCTAATGTGTTTATGCAGTTAAGAACAAATATTTAGTCGCATGAGCCCTGGCTGTAAATAGGATCTTGTATAGTCCCCTCTTGGGCACCAGTGACGAAGCGCATAACGTTCAAAAATGTCAGTGGCCAACCTGAGGGGGTCATCATACCCGTATCTCCAGCGGACCTTCCAGGTTACAAGGGAATGTGTAATAGAAGTCCATACGATAAGGAACTATTCTTCCTTTCCTATGCACCTATCTAAGTCGCATCCATGATCATGGATCTCTACTAATTGCTATGTCTCCTAGCATGCCTCTATTATCAGTTAGACCTAATGCATGTAAACGGGTGATCAGCCAATACACATGTACCTCTACATGCTACTCATCTCACATATATCTTGTGGTACAACTATGTCAAGGTTTATGCAATGTACTACAGATGGTAGTCCCTTAACTCTTGGTCCATATGCATAACTTAAAGACAAGAAAGAAATAAGGGAAGTGCTTACATCATATATCATGAAAAAATAAGAAAGTAAATCAACTGAAAGAACTAAAAATAAATAGGCAGGAATATGCAATAACTAAAGAAAATACAGACTAAATATAAGTAGTAAGTATGGCAAGATATCTTGCCCGAGGTTGTGTGCAAAAGGGCAGATCCAGTAGCTCGAACCATCAGAATAGTAAAGCGATGGAAGCCAAATCCCTCATACGTCCTCAGATACTGAAATAAATACCACGAACGTGTTTGGAATAAAAGATATGTCTAGGAAACGCCTGTCCAAAATTCTAATTCTGGAACAGGGGCAAAAACATAATTTCAGATTAAAATGATGTCCGACTTTGGACCCATTTTGTACTGAAAAGTGTGTCAGTACCTACTATCTCTAAAGTCGTCAAACTATATGTCTACAGGTCCAGTTTGAGGAGACAACCCAATCGTATGTCCAAAGTTAGATTTCGGCGGGCTGTACACAATTTCGCCCATTGGAGTGGGTCGTGGGCCCGCCAAAATAGCGTTCCAGTCGACCTTCTCAGAATTGGACCAAACTTGGCACATATGACCAAAAAATGATACGGTCCTGTTGGCACAACTTTTGTCTCGATACGACGAATATGCACAAAGTAATTGGCTAATTTGCGAAAAGGTCGATACGGTAAATTTTGATTGATACGTATCAAATTCGTCGCGCACACGCAGCCAATTTGAATTATGTCAAAGCCCACACGTCCGTGAAGTCGATATGCACCTTCTGATGCTTTCGGTTAGCAACCACGTCGTCCGATTTATCGGGACGCACGTCATATCGGTGAAAGATTTCTAAAATTTACAGTTTTATAAATGTTTTTTCTTGATTTTTAACATCAGCTATCTTTCTGTATAATCTACAAAAATTAATTCTACCAGAAGGGTTTTGATCCCCTATATGTTGTCTACAGAGTTGTTCAAGAAGTTTCTAAAAATCCTCAATGGATTGCCCCTTCCAACTGGGGTATTTGGCCTGTTCTATACTCTGTTTTGGACACGATTTTTTATCGACTTTGAGTCGATTTTCGGTCGAATCGATTCCAATACTTTTCAAACTAATTGATGGATATTCGAGAGGGTTAGGTCGGGATTTTACCTGAGGAAGCGGCTCGTAAAACGAACAAGCGTACATGACGAATCGCCACCGTAAAGATAACCCGAAACTGTGTACTGCTGTTGCTGCTGCTTCCCTCTACCGTCGGTGCTGTCGTTGCTCGCGGCCACGCGACGGTGGCCTGGCAGCCAGGCGCGGTGGCGTGCGTGGCCAAGGTGCCTGGGGTCGCGGCTATGGCTGGGGTTTGGAAAAGTTACGGTTTTGGAGGGTTTGGGTTTTGTAAAATTTTTTTTTTTTGATTTCTTTCCGTATATAAGTAAGGGGATCTGATTGGCTTCGGAAACACTGTTCCCGTGAGGGAACAGTGCATCGGCTATTATTATATATATATATTTTTTTATTATATATATATATATATATATATATATATATATATATATATATATATATATATATATATATATATATACCCAATAAATTCTTAACAAAATCTAAATAATAATCTCCCAAAAATCTCAATTAAATTCTAAATATCAAAATATTTATTATTTACTAAAATGCATAAAATTAACAATTTCCTAAATCCTTGACTCAAGGTCTGGAAAATTCCTTAAATAATGATTTTTACAACTTAAGCATATTATTTTATTTATTAACTTTATACACACAAAAAAATAGTTTATTTATTTATAATATAAAATATCGTCGATTACATAAATATTTATAAGGTTCTATAATTCATTTATTTTAGATAAAGTATTTTAGTAATCAATCCTATAAAATGTAAAATAAATATAGCAAAAATTTCATAATAAATTAAATATTTTCTGAACTTATTTAGGGGGCGTTTGGTATGCGGAATACTATATAGCCGGGAATTCTATATTCCCAAGAATCAAATTTCAAGGAATTAAATTCTCTGGAAAATAACATTCCCATGTTTGGTGACAATATAAATATTCTCTGAAAAAAATAAAAAAAAATAATAATGAAAAAATGAACAAATATAAAAAAATCGGTAAAAACGACAAAAAATCGGTAAAAACAAAAAAATGGTAAAAACGACAAAAATCGGTAAAAACGACAAATAACAAAAAATGACAAAAACGATGAAAAAACGACAAAAATCGGTTAAAACGACAAAAATAACCAAAAGGCGACAAAAAATGTATAAACGAACAAAAATAAAAAAAGGGTAAAAAACGACAAAAATAACCAAAATACGACAAAAACGACATAAAATCGGTAAAAACGACAAAAAAAACCAAAATGCGGCAAAAAACAACAAAAACCAACAAAAAATCGGTTAAAACGACAAAAAATGACAAAAAAGGTTAAAAACGACAAAAAATCGGTTAAAAACAACAAAAATCGGTTTAAATGACAAAAAACAACCAAAAGCGACAAAAAAAAATAATCGATAAAAACGACAAAAAGGACAAAAAAAATCGGTTAAAACGATAAAAAATCGGTTAACACGACAAAAAATAACTAAAAAAACGACAAAAAATCGGTAAAAGCGACAAAAATGACAAAAAACGACATAAAATTAGTAAAATGACCAAAAAAACGACAAAAACGACTAAAAATCGGTAAAAACAACAAAAAAAATCTAAAATACGACAAAAAATCGATAAAAACGAAAAAAATGGTAAAAACGACCAAAAATTGCTTAAACGAAAAAAATTAACAAAAAAGCGACAGAAAGGACAAAAAGTGGGTAAAGACGACAAAAAAATCAAAAAATGACAAAAAATGGGTAAAAACGACAAAAAATCGCTTAAAATGACAAAAATTGGTACAAACGACAAAAAATGACAAAAAAGCGATAAAAACGATAAAAAAGAAAAAATATTCAAAAATAATCAAAATTGATCAAAAAAGAATAAAAAAATTTAGACAATTTTTTTTTTGCCCTGGCAAAAAAAAAAATACCCACCTATTCTCAAGGGATAGAATTTCCATGTTTTGTGGGTAAACTATTTACCCGGGTATTTATAATTTCCGGGAATAAATTTTTTATAAGCCAAACAAACGTGGTAACAGATTCCCATCTTAAATTTTCCCAGGAATAAAAAAAATACCGCGTACCAAACCCCCCTTAGTGCATAAACGTATGAAAACAAATCTTTATGTATATATAATGTAGCTTGCTATCAAAATATTAGAAAGTGTAAACTTTTTTTAAAAAAAGTCCATAAATTAAAAAGAATGTAAAAATACATTAAATAAGACTAGAATCGTCAAAATTTTTGGGGGTTTAGATCCTACCCAACTTATAAAAAATTTATTATCGAAATTAAAATAAAACTTAATATATATAACAAATGAGATTTAATACATGGGAGGGCAGGTACGTCAATTCGTAACTCGGTTTTCGATACGATGGATGGGGTGGTTATCAAGGGAACCCAATTGGCGTCATATTTTACAAGATAATGTATTCTTGGTTCAAGGCCTTACCCAACTTATAGAAGTTGGCTAACCGTAAAAATCGAAGTTACAAGGCTTCTGAGGAGGACAATTTCTAAGAAAGAGACACGAGAATAGTGGACACTTATGCCACCACAACCCTGGATCCTAAGGGAGCCTCGATATTGTCATGGCGTTTTGGGTCACTAACTTCTGTAGGATAGTTATGCCGTTAACGTTGTTCCTATAGGGGTCACACTTTCAACAAGAAGGTATAACATCCTTATTCAATTATAACTAGAACATGTTGGTGCAAAGGAATTTACTCTTCGCCTAACATGGACAACTAAGAGATGAGATCGAAGAATTTAGGGAAAGAAAAATAATAGGCCAAGAGGTGAGAGTCTAAAATAAGTGCAGGACAACTTTCTATAGGACTTGATTAGGTAAGTGTTTGAATCTTCAAGTCATAACGACTAATATGTGCAGGTTGGTGTTTGGTGTTGTGTAGGAGGCATGGGCTTGTTTGGGTGGAATGCATATGCCATAAGTGTGACGTGTCTTGCATGGATCATGGATATTCAGTTTGTTCGAGGGAATGAGTCGATATGGCATGGTTAAATCTAAATAGAACGAAAATGGGCCTCTACGGTTTGTTTTACAGGAAATGTGTCATATATGCGGTGTAATTGAAATGGAGCACAAGGTGTGTATGTGTGGGACATGTATGTCATACGTGTAGTTTGACTGGTCTAGTTCATGAGTGTGAAATTTGTTGAAGAAAAATACTGGTGTTATGCTTCAATTATCAAAGTCATAGTAGAGGTTATCAACTGATACTGATAGAAATAGACATTATGAACTACTGATTTATTATCCCAAGTAGATTTAATCTATATCAATCATTTGCTAATCCTTGAAGAGGCTTGCGTATTCACTTCAGCAATTCTATTTCAAAATTAAAACTAAGGCACAATTCTATGATAGAACATAATATGAAGAATCAAGGTTGTGATCTTTTACAACGGTTATCTAAACACATAAGCAAGTGAAGAAGATGCAATACGAGATCATATCGCAACTTTCAAACAAATGAAAGTACGGTTAGGAGTAGGATCCGGTTTGTCATCCAATCTTAAAGGATTGAGCCTACCAAGTTCAAGGTTCTACCTAACTTGTAGAACTTGGTTTATCGTGGGCAGCACAGTAGAAGGGTTTCTAAGAAGGTCAAATATCAAGGAGGTGTATGAAAGTATGAGACATTTCTAATGGTAGTCACGAACTCTATTGAAGCCTAGGTATTATTTATTTACCATTGATTATACATTGTCCATCTTCTATCAAGGCAGTAGGAGGGGTCTTGGTCAAGCATAATCAGAAACAAGTTGGTACAATGTGGTTCAATTCATCTCATAATATAGGTTACAAAGGGATACAGTTAAGGGACTTATTGAAGGAGAATGAGTGAGTCAAGAGATAGGGACTACATCATAGGTGTAAGGACCTATTTTATCAAGTTTGGTTTTTATAGCCCAACTATGGCGATATGCAAGGATGGGTTTAACTGGGTCTTAATGGTTTTCCCAAATTGGACATCGATCTTTGATCAAATGAATCTGTAAAACCCCTTTTTTTAAATTATTTTTTATTATTTTATTAGACTTAAAAATGAATTTAAACAATTTGTGGTTTTATTTTATTTTTTGATGACTCGGTTTGGCCAATTCAGCCCGAACAGGGCCCGAACAAAATTTAAGCCCATGTGAGCATGTGGGGTGACTAAGATGGCCATGTAGGAACATTTCATGTGTGTACAAATTTTAAATAATTTTGAGACTTGTTAAATATTTATTGACTTTTGGTAAAAAATTTATGTTTTATTAATAAAATAATATTTTACAAGATGGTACAATTTTTCTGGACCCATACATGGGTGAGCGGTAAAGTTCACCCATTGGGACAATTATTATTATTTTATTATAATTTAAGTTATTTTGTGGAGATTTAATAAACATGTTTTTCCTATTTAAATGTTGAGTTGATTTATTAAGGATTGAATTTATATATATGTAGATATGCTCAAATATATTAAATAATTGGATAGTTGACTTTTAAATGGTATTTGGATTTTAAATAGATTTTTTTGTGTATTTATGGATATGTACATATATATATATATATATATATATATATATATATATATATATATATATATATATATATATATAAAGTTATAAGTAAAGATTTAAAAGATTTAGTAAAAAAAAAATTTAAAAGCATGTGTGGTCG
>JANAVB010018013.1:0-90562 GCA_029216955.1 Iris pallida | reverse complement strand
TAATATCCTTCAGCCTACTCCTACCGGTGCTGGTGCCCCCTCTTCTACACCGAAGACTACACCCGTCGCTCCTACTGGGGTGAACCCATATCCTGGGCTTTTGGTCGACCATAGAGTGTACATACGTCGACCAGAATTTGCAGACCCCCTACTCTACCAGAGCGGCCATCCAACATCACTCGTCCCGAGCTGTGGGCCGATGGAACGACGTAAGTTTATAATTGTTAGTAGACACATTTATTCATACTCTATTTTTATCTAATCGTATATTGTTTTATTTATTCCAGGTTTTTTCCGGTCCAGGCTGGTAGAGATTTGGGCGAGTTGATGCGTCGTCAATTCCATGGTCCCTATTTGAACTTCGGGGACATTCCACTTGATAGGCGATTCATTTGGCTCGAGATGCTTGAGGTATGTCTAAATAATCATCTTTGTTTACAACATTTCTTAAATATTTGCTCATTATTTTCATTTGTTTATTTACAGAAGTACTGGTGGTCGGCGCACAGGGATCAGGCGATCCAAAAGTGCTACAAGTCCGTCGCCAGCAAGAGGTTGAGAGATATGGTCAACGACCAGAAGGTGTTGGCTCTACTAAATAGTGTTCTTCGCAAGGAGTGGTTGAAAGAGGAATCCTGGGAGGAGATGAAGAAGAAGATGGACACTCCGGCCTATAAGGCCAAGTGTGAGAAGACAAAGGCTGCCCGTGCTAAGGGTGGTCACCACACGGGTGGATCCATCCCAATTTCATAGCATTATCGACGGCTGTTGAGTATTCATATTTTATTTCTTCAATTGTTTAAATTTAATGTTTATTTATAAATTGATGTTTAATTGTTACAATGCGAGGAGGTCGCCAGGGCAGGCGGAGACCCAAACACCATGGACTTTTCTAAAGTTTTCGAGCGTACCCATAAGCGAAAGAAGGATGGAAAGCTCATAGATAATCGGGCGACCAAAGCCTATGTAAGTTTTTCGAATCCTATATCTAATTACATTTCTTCTTTGTCTTTACGTACTTAACTATATTTAGTTTACCGAAATAGTTAGTCTGAACTCTAATATAAATATTAACTCTAAATCATAACCCTAAGTAGCATTACAAATTAAAGAATAATTTAGGAGACGTATGAGAACGTAACCATAACATACTTAATAGTAACTAAAATATGAATATTAACTCTAAATCTATTTACCTATATAAATATATAAGACGTATGAGACTTTAGAGAGTCGAGTCGATGAGGAGGGACTGTCGAGGGGGAGCTGGGACTAGTCAGTCACCGACATCGGCTGTGAGGAACGACTTGTGGATACAAGCAGTTGGTAGAGGGAAAGGGGACAGCGTATACGGTACTGGATCATTGGCATCCCATCCGTCCGTTTATTTTAGAGCTCCTCTATCTCTACCACCTCCACCTGTAGATGCACAGACCGACGATACTGCCGACACCAACACTTTACGGAAGATTACACAGATTTTAGTGGGCCTACAGGGTCAGGTGACCCAGATGAGCGAAGTTCTAAGCACAGCAGGTCATGATTCCTGCTGCCATTGCATCGGCTCTAGCTGCGACCTCAGTGCCTCCGGCAACGACTGCTTCTCTGACCACAGCGCTACTACACCGTTCCTCCTCCGACCACAGCGCCTCTTGTCGTGAAGCCGAATCTTCCAGACGTTCCTGTCCAGGACGTACAACTCGTCACTTTGGTCCTGGGGCAGTTATATGCATGTGGACAGCCGGATATGCCTCCGCCACCTCCTCCACCTCCTCCACCATCAGTTTGATTTTTGTTTATTTTTTGGTTATATTGACGATGTGTATGAACTTAATTTAGGGAGTTTGTATTTGATTGAGGAGTTTGATTGATGAGTTTATGTATTATTGAACACATTTCTGTATATGTACTATATTACGACTGCTGGAAGAGTTTGTATCTATTGGAGTTGTTTGGATATGCAATTGGAGTTAAATTTAATGTATATAGTGGTGCTTGGGTTAATTTTTGTATATATTGGGGTTATATTTAATGTATATCATTTGACTGTAATGTATATTGGGCTTATGTTGGTGTTTGTATCTATTAGTCCCGCAATAATAAGTTTAGCGACTACCCAGCGACGAAATAGTAACGAAAATTTGGAAAATTTGCAGGCTAGCGACTAACTACCGACTGATTAGCGACGGAGTTCTGGAAATATTTTTAGGCTAGTGATGAATTAGCGACGGACACTTCCCACTACCAAAATACAGTAAATTAGCGACGGAACATTAGCGACGGATATTGTCCGTCGGCGTTAGCGACGGCTTTGTGGCAATTAGCCGACGAAGTACCGACGACAAGCCGTTACATTTTTTATTTTATTTTTAGAGGGAGAAAAGGTCGCTCATACGTCGCTAGGGCGTCGGAGATATAGCGACGGATATTTAACCGTCGCTATGCAGTCGATTATTTGGCAAAAATTGTGGAAAGAATTGGCAGGACAGTTCTTCGACTACGTAGCGACGGATATTATCAAAAAGAGCGACTAACGGGCGACGGATAAAAATCCGTCGCTAGTCCATCGCTAAATATACGATCCAGACTTAAATTGAAACAACGGAGGGAACTTTTCGCATTCCCCCCAAATTCACTCTCTCTCTCTCCCACGGCTTCGATGATCGGCGTCGGCGTCCTCTCCTCCTCTCTCCCGAAGGTAATCCCCTCTCTCTCTCTCTCTCTCTCTCTCTCTCGATGTCGTAGGGGCAGCGGGGGCGGCGGGCTTGGGGCGGGGGCGTCGGGGCTGGGCGGCGGCGGTGGGCGGGGGGTTTGGGTGGCGGGGCTGCGGGGTGCGGCGGGCTTGGAGCTGGGGCGTCGGGGGTTGTGCGGCGGCGGTAGGCGGGGGTTGTGGGTGGCAGGGCTGCGGGGGCGGCGGGCTTGGGGCGGAGGCGTCGGGGACTGGGCAGCGGGCTTGGGTCGGGGGCGGGGGGGGGCTTTGCTTCTCAAATTCTAGTTTTAATTAGGTGTTTATATCGGCTAAATAATGTGTTTCAATATTGGGTTTTATCCATTAGTTTGGTGGTGTTTGGATTAGTAAATGTGAATATGGGGTTTGGGTTCATGGTGTATGTTCACTGTCTCAAGGACAGTGCGAGTTCTTCATCTGCCTTCTTTGTTAAGAATATCCTTGGGACATTCGCTTCACCAAAGTCACTGAATAAGTAATGTTTTTCCTGGAAAACCGACCCTTAGAGTGTATCAGTTATGTGCTTCTATATAGATGTATATATCTATACATCTAACTGTGATATACATATGTGTATGTGTGCTTTAGAGAGTGAGGAATGAAGGCAGGCCTACCATGCCTATTAGCATGCAGGACGGCTTGGGGTGTAATGTGTGAGTGTAGGCATGGTAGGAAATATAGGTAATGCTAGTGTAACTAGACTAAGGTAGTGCTTGCTAGATAGTGAGGACACTCTAGTATTCTAACCAAGTTAATTTTAGCCTAGATATTTAGGATATAGCTCCCATGTCCTAGAAGTGGACTCTTGTAATTTAGAAATAGATAGATTGACTCAGTTTGATTAATGACCTATAATGACTCTAAAACTTGATTTGCTGCTGCAAGCAACACCACAAAAATTTACTGACTCGTCAAGTTGAACCGTGTATAACATGCTCGACGCTTAAGTGGAATTATTTCGACTTAGTGGACTATCGAAGAATCGGTATCGGACTATCGATATCGGTATCGGTATCGAACTATCGGACTATCGGTATCGGTATCGAACTATCGGACTATCGGTATCGGTATCGAACTATCGGTATCGATAGCGGACTATCAGACTATCGTACTATCGGTATCGGTATCGAACTATCGGTATCGGTATCGAACTATCGGACTATCGGTATCGGTATCGAACTATCGGACTATCGGTATCGGTATCGAACTATCGGTATCGTTAGCGGACTATCAGACTATCGGACTATCGGTATAGGTATCGAACTATCGGTATCGCACTATCAGTATCTGTATCGCACTATCGGTATCGAACTATCAGTATCGGTATCGCACTATCGGTATCGAACTATCGGTATCGAACTATTAGTAACTGTACTTAGATTTTTCTCTTCTCGAGTTAGAAAACCAGCGGATCCACCAGTTACATGATATACTAATTATGTTTAGTTTGTCTTACTATACAGATTTTCACATCCAATCTGTGATGGATCGTTATTTCGTTGATCGTACATGGATGTACAAACGACAACACGAGAGCAGAATAGGTGTGAGTGACGATTTTCAGGCATACGTGGAAGTGTTTCTTAAGTATGCCATGAGCAAAACTCAGTTTATGGACGGTAACAAAATCAAGTGTCCATGTCGTAATTGTCGCAATAGACATTACGAAGAAGTGGTGAGTGTAAGAGATCATTTGACCCGTAAGGGTTTCGTACGTGATTACGGCATATGGTCATCGCAAGGTGAACTATATACGGAAAGACAGGTTACGAATGCTGCTACTTATGCTTTTGATGATAATGCTGCAGCGGATTTTGTCGTCGATGACGACGAATGCTCTGTTGATTATGGAGACGTGCAGAACCTTGCACGAGATATGGTGTACGACGCGGCAGGGTCTAATTTTGATCCGGAGGATCCTAATCTCGAGGCGAAGGAGTTCTATGATATGTTTAAGGATGCTGAAACTTCTTTATATCCTGGTTGTGAGCCACATTCTGTACTGTCAGTGACGATGCGGTTGTTGAACATAAAGTCCAATTTTAACTTGCCACAAACTTGCTATGATCGGATTACACAACTAATGAGGGAGGTGTTACCGAAGGAATCAAAAGAGCTTCCAAAAAACTTCTACAAGTCGAAGATGATAGTCCGACAACTGGGACTGGGGTACGACAAGATAGATTATTGTCGCAACGGATCATGTTGTACTACAAGGAGAACGAGGATATAGAAAGTTGCAGCTTCTGTAATGCGGATCGTTACAAGCTAGTCAGGGGAAAAGGAAAGTCAACTAGAAAACGACGTCCTTACAAGTATATGCATTACTTCTCGATCACGAAGCGCTTGCAGAGGATGTATATGTCTCAGAATACAGCAGAACACATGACGTGGCACAACGAAGGACGATGGAGAATTGTCACATCCTTCGGATGGAGAGGCGTGGAAATATTTCGATTTTTGCCATCCAGATTTTGCTGCAGAGCCTAGAAATGTACGCATGGGGCTATGTTCTGATGGCTTCGTCCCTTTCGGGCAGTCGGGATCTCAATACTCCTGCTGGCCGGTCATTCTGACCCCTTACAATCTGCCACCATGGATGTGTATGAAGACTCCTTATGTTCTTGACAGCTATCATACCGGGTCCCAAAAATTCGACGAAGAATATCGATATATATTTACAGCCGTTGGTGGATGAGCTGAAACAGCTGTGGGAGATCGGCGTCACGACCTATGATATTTCCAGGAAACAGAACTTTCAGATGAGAGCTTCACTGATGTGGACAATCAATGATTTTTTCGTATACAGTATGTTGTCGGGATGGAGTACTCATGGCACCATGTCTTGTCCGATATGCATGCAAAATAGTAAGGCGTTCCGTCTTAAGCATGGAGGAAAAATTTCTTTCTTTGATTGTCATCGTCAATTTCTGCCCGCGAGTCATCCTTGGAGAAAGAACAAGGACGCGTTCAGAGCTGAAAAACAAGAATTTTCTCATCCGCCTGCCAGATTGTCGGGATACGATATTTGGAAAGATGTAAAGGACTTGTCCACTTAAATGGAAGATCCATCGAACAATCGTGTCGATGGGTTCGGACAAACCCATAACTAAACCAAATGGAGTATCTTCTGGGACTTGCCTTGTTGGAAAGATAATCTTATAAGGCATAATCTTGATGTTATGCATATCGAAAAGAATGTGTTCGATAATATCTTCAATACCATCATGGATATTAAAGGAAAGACGAAGGACAATCCAAAAGCAAGACAAGACATTGCCGAGATATGCAAGCGTCCTTATCTGAACTTGATACAAAGGAGAGCTGTTGGACAATTAAGTAAGCCGATAGCACAATACACATTGAGCAAGGAAGATAGATTAATAATCTGCAAGTGGGTATCTACTTTAAGATTTTTCGACGGCTATGTGTCAAATTTGTCTAGATGCGTTGATCTCAATGAACGCAAGCTAACGGGAATGAAGAGTCATGACTGCCACGTGTTTATGGAAAGATTACTGTCCATTGCTTTGAAAGAGTTTTGTCTTCTGCTGTATGGGTTCCGTTGGCCGAACTATCAATATTCTTTAGGGATATTTGTTCAACTAAGTTGACTGTGCAACACATGGTTGAACTTGAGGAGAAGATTATCTTAACAATTTGCAAGTTAGAGAAAATATTTCCTCTTGGCTTCTTCGACAGCATGGGGCATCTACTGATTCATCTAGCATACGAAGCCCGTGTCGGTGCATCTGTTCATTATCGATGGATGTATCCATTTGAAAGGTACATAAAAATTGATATAATTTAAGTTGAATTTCAGTGGTTTTAAAATTCTTTCTTAATTTTCAAGATAATTTGTCTCTCTAGATACCTACACCATCTAAAGAAGAAAGTTGGCAACAAGGCTCATATAGAGGCTTCGATATGCTAAGCATATCTTATCGAAGAGGTGTCAAACTTCTGCTCCATTTATTTCGACACTCATGTTAAGACAAATCGAAATAGACCTCAAAGGAATGACGAGGACGTTGAGGATGGAGGAATATTCAATGTAAGGGGCAAGCCTGTTGGGGCTAGTAAAAGACGGTGGTTGACAGACGACGAGTATGATGCCGCTCACCGATATGTCTTGTTAAACTGTGACATACAAGAAGTAAGAGATTTGGAGAAGTAAGTCAGTACACTTGCACTCGTTATAATCTCGAATTTGATGAAGTAAGTGACTACACTTATATATTCTTATTTTCTCTAATAGTGTATTTAGAGATGAAGTCAAAATGAGGACACCCGATATTACCGATGAGGGACTTCAAAGAGAGGTTGATTGTACATTTCCGTCATGGTTTCGCAAATACGTAAGTAACTGAGATTATAATTGAGATTATAAATATATAATCTAAAACATTTAAATTATAAATATTTGTTTACAGGTTTTATTGCCTGAAACAACACTCACTCATGAGAGTGTTCGTTATCTGGCATTGGGACCGAAGAAGCAAAAAAGACTTGGCCAGGCTATGTCGTTAATGGCTTCAGGTTTAAGTCAACTCAGAATGCTATAAATGTTAAATTTATCAATGACGGCATCAGTACCAAGGATTCCGGTGTTTGCATAAGAGGCACCATCAATGACGACGAGCCGGACTTTGGCTATTATGGAGTGCTTCGGGATATTGTAGATTTACAATATACTGGCCTATATGATATGATATTATGATGTTCAAATGTGAGTGGTTCGATATGACACCAAATATCGGTTGGAGAATCGATAAACAATTTGGATTTGTCGATATAAATCATCGCAGGAGGTATAGAGGGTTCGATACATTTACGATAGCAAATCAGGCTATTCAAGTCTACTATACAAGCTACCCAAGGCGTCGTAGAGATCGATTTGACTGGTGGACAGTATGCAAGATTAAATCTAGAAATACATTCAACGTTGGAGACCCAGCATACCAAGAGGACCAGATCGAAAAGTCCCAATACTTGGGACAACACTCGGATACAATGGATATTGAAGATCTTGTTGAGGAAAATAGAGGGGAGAAAGAGGTTGATACACAAGACTTAGCTGTCAACCAGGGGAGAAAGAGGTGTCTTGTCCCAAATATTGAGGCAGAAGAAAAAGAAGAAGGCGAAGAAGAAGAAGAAGAAGAAGAAAAGAAGAAAAGAGAATTTGATGGGGATGATGATACAGATGAAATCGACGATGAAGATAAGGATGAGGATGAGGATGAGGATGAGGATGAGGAGGAGGATGATGATGAAGACGAGGCCGAGGATGAGAACGAAGACGATGATTAGGTTAAATATTGTTGTATATTAAAAACACTTCCAATTACGTGAATTAAGTTTGACCTCATAAAAGCAATTACGTGAATTCATGTTTTTTTTTATTCGATTATTTACTTATTGCAGATGACACTCCTAGTCTTGTTCATCGCGGCGGCACTCGTCTCCCTACTGGTGGTATGTATATTTTAGTTTAGAATTTTATATTCATTTACACTTTTATATTATTAATTATGTTTATGTGTTCTATTTACAGGTCATGATGGCTGGCCGTGGTCGTGGTGCTGGTGGTGGTCGTGGTGCTGGTGGTGGTGGTGTGGTCGTGGTCGTGGTCGTAGTGGTGCTGGTGGTCGTGGTCGCATTCAATCTTTTCGGGATGTGACCCCATCCAGCGACCCCGACCCGGAGAGTACCCCGGGCACAGACGCATCCCGCCGTCGATCGACCACTTCATCGAGGCATGAGTCTGGATCTGCTAGCAGATCCGTTCCGCTAGCGGAACCACCAGCAGCGGATCCACCAGTGGATCTCTTAGTTACTGCACAGTGGGCCCCGGAGTACCCCCATACTTGGTTCCATCCGGTTACTGGGGAGTACATACGCGGACCCGCGGATCCTCCGACGACACCAGAGAGGCCAAGAGGCGAGTTCCGACGAGAGCTATGGCCCGCAGGGACCTCGTAAGTAAATTTAAGATAATTTATTAAATTTCTTTCATTTATTCAAGTTAATAATCCAGTCATTTCTTCTTTGCAGGTTTTTTCGTTTAATGTTGCCAGGGCTCTTGGAGAAATTATCAGGGCTAACTTTCATGGTCCCTACCTCAACTTTTCGTCGGTGTCCCCGAACTTGAAGTACACCTGGTTCGACGAGTTGAGGGTATATATCTATATCTTCTGGTTAATTATTAGTTACTCTTTAATCAACCATTTCTAAATTACGTGATAATTAAATTTTTATATTAGACGACGTACTGGTGGCCCCCACATCGCGAGTACGTGATCTGCAGGACCTACAGAAGTGCTGCCTCGAAGAAGATACGGGATATGATTCATGACCTGAAAATGGGGATACGAGGCCGAATTGGATTCGACAGGAGTATTATGAGGACCTCTTAGATATGATGGATACTCCTGCGTACAAGGAGAAATTGGAGAAGGCGAAGGCAAACCGTCAGGCTGCAGGGCTTCATACGGGGGATCAAGGTCCCACGCAGCGACACTTGCAGATCTGGTGAGATACCGTAAATTCATTTCACTATCGAATTAGGTATTATTAATATACGGAGTTAATTAAGTTCTACGGAAATTTTGTATGCAGGCCCAACGGGCGGTGAAGGAGGAAAGGGCGCCAGAATCGGTCACCATGCACGATGTGTTCCAGCATACGCACAAAAAATGGAAGGACGGGAGCTTCGTCGACGAGAGGGCCAAGGAGACTGATGTAAGTACTTATGTTTATGAGATTTACGTTAGAATTAAAAATATTCGGACTATAACTTAGGTAAACTTAGGATTCACACTTAACTTAGTGAAACATAGGATTTAGATTACAACTTAGGTAAATCTTATAATATAAACACATTCATTTGATAGGCTGCGTATCGTGAGGCCCTTAGTCGAGCTCAGTTAACTGACACCGAGGATGTCGGTGAAACGACGCCCGCCGAACGTCCTCTTCTTTGGCCGCTCGCAACGACTTGTTCGTAGATACCGTCGGCGGCTTTAAGAAAGGGCTCATGTACGGAGTCGGCTCCCTAGGGCCGTTGCACATGGCGACGCAGAGATTTTCATCGACACCGCCTCCTCCTATGGCCCCGACAGACGATGATGTTAGGTCGCAGCTTACGCAGTTGCACGAGGCGGTGTCGTCCTTGTGGGACCAATTTGCCACGTACTTTCCGCCTCCGTCTGCTGCTGCCGGTCCGTCTGCTGATGGTGGCGGTCCGTCTTCTACTTGTGCCGGTCCGTCGACTGCTGGTGTCGGTCCTTCTTTCGTGGGTCATCTTTCTTTCAACCCTGATGCCCCTTTGGTACCGCCTCCGACTGTGACGGCACTCCTGGATCTCATGTTGCCAGAACAGCTACGCCGACTTCCGAGCAGTGTCTACGACGGCTTGCCGCCGTACCTAGTGGAGGAGTATATTCGTCGGTCGCAGCAGGAATTACCACCACCGGGCAATCGAACTCCTCCTCCTTCTTAAAATATTATAATTAAGAAAATTTGGAATATTTGTGGCAATTTTGGATTATTTGTGCTATGATCGGATTATAACGACGGATATTAGGTTACTCTTCAGGATAATTGAAGTCTATTTTCTATTAATTTGGTTTGGTCTATGTGATTCTTGGATAATTGGTGTGCATTAAATTCGTATGTGCATATTTGGTCTATGTGATTCTTGGATAATTGGTGTGCATTATATATTTGGTCTATGTGATTGTTGGATAATTGGTGTGCATTATATATTGGTTTGGTTTATGCATATTTTGTGAACAGGAAAAGTGCTGCAATTTTTTTTTTCAAAAAAATCTCAGTTAGCGACGGACTAGTGACCGGTTAGCGACGGATATTACCAGTTTTCGACTAATTTTCGACGAAATTTCCGTCGCCAACTGAAAATTTGAAACTGTTTCCAGGTAGCGACAGGTGGCCGACGGAATATCCGTCGGCATGGTTCTGGTGGTATATACTTCGACGAAATACCGACGGAAAATCCGTCGCCAAGGCGACGGATAATCAGCCACTAATCAGTCGCTCTCTCGACGGCGTAGCGACGGACACTCCGTCGACAAGGTTCTGGAAATGTTGGACATTTTCAGAACCATGGCGACGGATAATCAGCCACTAATCAGTCGCTCTGTCGACGGCGTAGCGACGGAATGGCGACGACTCATCCGTCGCCATGGTTCTGGAAATGCCAAGCATTTTCAGAACATGGTCGACGGATAATCCGTCAGTATTCCGTCGCTACTTCGTCCTCTGTTAGCGACGGCAATCGACAAAATAGCGACGGAACAATACACTCTGATACGCTATTACGACGGTTTACCGACGGACCATTACGTCGCTAGTGTCTACACAGTTCAGTATTTAATACTTGAAATGGACGAAAGCCCGTCGGAAAGTCGTCGCTAATGCTTCGTATTGTGAAGTCGACAAGCCGTCGTTATTCCGTCCCTTGACGACTGCTTAGCGACGGACTGTTATTAGCGACGAGCTGATTGCCGACGGATTATTTTGGCCAAGTTTCGTCAGTGATCGGTCGCTAATACAAATTGCCGACGGACGGGCGACGGATCTGGCCGTCGCTAAATCGACATATTTTGGTAGTGTCCACCGCTGACCTTCTGTCTGATACCAAAAATGTATCAGACGAGTCAGCGACGAAAATTTCCGTCGCTAAGCTTCTGAAAATTTGTTATTTTTGCTCACAAACTTTCATCGGTATTCCGTCGCTAAGTTGTCGTCGCATTTGCCGACGGTTTATATTCGTTGCTAATCCGTCGCTATGATGAGTCGGTAATTCCGTCGGTAAACCATCGCTATGGCGACGGATTACCGACGGAATTGTCATAGCGACGTTATAGTTATCGACGTCCTGTTTCGATCGGTAATCCGTCGGTAAATTACATTAGCGACGGAAATATAGTATTTAGCGACGGATATTTCCGTCGCTAATTACCAATATTTTAGTAGTGATTGAAGAAATCAGACAATCCTCAACTAAATCTCTACTATTGTAGTGGGGCTTGGAAATGGCTCAGAATCGTCTAAACCTTATATATCATCCACCATTATGGAAAAAAATTACTGATAAAAGCTTTCTCTTTCCTATCGTACAAATATATATTTAAAAACTAAAATTAATTTTTTTTAAAAACTAAATTTAAAGAAAAAAATATAAAAAATATTTAAATTGTTCAACGAATCTTAATTCAAATATATTTAAATATTTGAACTATTTTTCAACGATATCATCTCTACTATTACGATGGGACTTGGAAACAGCTCAGAAATTCAAGCCCTATATATATTATCCACCATTTATTAAAAAAAATTACAGAGAAAAACTAACTCTCTCCCTTTTCTTCCGTACAAATATATATTTAAAAACTAAATTTAAAACTATTTAAAAATAATTTGGCCCTCCATTGACGTGACCTCCCCTCGGGCCCCACCTCCTTAAATCCTAGCCAACGGGACCGCCACCATTGGCGGTCACGCCAATGGCTATCCAAATAGCAGCTTCCTTCATGTAATGTTGGTGTTGGGCGAACCCCAAAGACACAAACAGATAATGCGGACGGGTAAGTGCAGTCGGGACGACAGGGAGATTACCATGATGAGGACGACATGACTTCCAACGACCAAATCTGAAAGAGACTCTGAATGGTCCTAGGATTGAAAAATTCTAGGCTCTGATACCATGAAACAAATTAATAATATTGATTTTATTGAATGGATAAAATATAAAATAAACAACTATGAATATATATAGATGGAAAACGGATCCATATCCGTATATAACAAAATATGTCTCTCTATAAAAATAATACAACTATGAATATAATACAACTATGGAGAACAACAATACTACATATATGTGTCGTATCGGTTGGTCCAATACGTAGCGAAAAAGTAGTATATCGTATCGTAAGATATGTACAATGTATAGTAATATACTAACAGCATAGGTATTGTTTAAAGATTTTATGTATGATCAACTTCTTAACATCATCCTTCCCCACAAGATATTTTGTATGCATTGATAATGTCCAAAGAAACTTTTTCAAACTTTGGATGGAACAAGTATATCTTAAACGTTCAAGTAGCATATCTTAAAGCCTTGGATTTCAAGTTTCTCTGTGCATCTGTTCCCTACTGGCTGGAACTGGAGGAGGTCTGTTCTTCTACATAGCCCCTCAGGGAGGGGGTCCTATTTACAGGACGGACAGGGGAGGCTACCGCGCGGTGTTTGCTGATCTTCTTCTGAAGCCTCCTCCTGGCAATGTACCCCCTGATCCACGGGGTCACGTCCTCGCTGATCTTGATCATGATAAAGAAGACGATGCGGTATATTACGATCATGCTGAAGAGGACGGTCAAGTCCACCCATTTTGAGCGGTTTACGTTGATCTGGAACACGTTTTCGAGGACGAACTCCCCTGAGATCTTTGGGAGATCCGGGCTCTGGTTGTCGAAGAGTAGGCCACGAAGATCATTCTGGTACTGACCCTGTTGAAGTTTAAGACCAGGGAAGGAAAACATTTCAGTACTATGTAATATGGGTTTTCCCTATATTGAAGTGAAGTTACATTTGGGGATTGCGTTTACCTGTAGCGCCCAGTAATGGAAGCTAATGTAGGTCATTGGGTAACGCCAGAAGGGCTTAGGAATGTCATGAGGGAGCCTGAAATACCCCGATACCAGCATGAATATTCCCTGCGATACGACAAGTTCACACGATTAGTCGACATGAATGTCTCGAAACATCATTCGTTACTGGTCGACGATCTTGATCTCTCATCCGAGTTCATAGAGTGCAATGCCTATTAAGTATGTCAAGGGGACCATTGTACCTCCTTTACTCTTTACCACTTCATAGCTATTAACTATATCAAGCGGATCTGGTAACATTAATAACCTGTTTCAGTGTTCATAGTATCTTTACAGTACTGAATAGGCAGGCTGTTGACAAGTACAGTAATTAATAAAGGATCAGTTTGTTCAATCAAGATATGCTAGCTAGTGAAACTCCTCGAGTTATACATAAAATTCCAACCATAGTTTGCAGTATCTGTCGATACTGATCCGATACGGCCGATACCGATACGGTTTGGCATGTTCCAATCCAAAACCGACCGATACTGACCGATACCCAATACCCGATACTAACCGATACCCAATACTCGATACTGACCGATACCAACTCCGGTCAATTCGGCAAAAGTAAATTGAACAAAAAAGATAGGGTATAAAAGTATAGTAAAGTTGTAAAAGCATGTAAAAGAAGAAAACTTATCTATCGCATGTAAACCAATCGGCAAAGGTGACTACTATTTCATTCAATTTCAAAACTACTACGAAACAACAGCGGAAATACTTAAAATTATGCTAAATTTATAAAATATATTTTCTAAAATGTTAATAATTTATTAATAATTATTTAAACTGCTGATACCGCCGATATTGATACTCATAGAAATGATCCAATATCGATCCTGCGAACCTTGAAATTCCAACTATGGTTCTTAGAACATTAGTCTAAGATACATAACTATTATTCATAAGAAATTTAAAGTTTTTATGTTTTAGAGAGCGCAATATCTCAACCTGGATCCCTGCACCAATGATGATTCCCATGAGGAAGTTTGGGACTACACTGGCTATGGCCATCATCAAGCTCTCGACCACGGTCACGCTGGCGTAGAGACACAAGATGAAGAAGACGTAGTGGACGAAGCCCGGGTGGAGGTGCACCATGAAGTAGCATATGGTCCCCGAGATGAAGGTTATCATGATCAAGAACGGCATTGCAGAGAGCGTGTTGCTGACGACGAACGCTAGCACTCCGTAGTGACCATTTAGCCTCTCCCTCTGGAAAACCTGCATCCGGAGCAAAATTCGGATAATGTGAGAAGTCAACCCAACCGGGAGGCTGGTTTAAAGTTGTGTGTTCACCTTCATGTCTTCCACAAACGATGGAAATCCTCCGATGGACATGAAGGTGACAAAGCCGAAGACGAAGGAGGCACACGCACCTCTAGCCTGTTTTAGAAGAGAGTAGTCATGAAATCAGGGGAAGATCAAGTTTCATCTACAAACAAGGAAAAGATTGAACATCCTCAAGAACATCACAGAAGGGTACCAGAATCGAGCTGTACCCAGTCCCAACGTTCAAATAGATGGTTCCTATGCATATGGTCACAAGAATGTAAATGATGAGTCGAAGCCAATAATAGCCGAAATCTCTCGACATGTTCACGAACGATCGATTGGTCAAGGTGTAAGCCTGCATGAGGAAACTAGCCTGGCTGCCCCCAGAATCAAGAACTGTTCCTTTCTGCGACTCGACATAGTTAGAATCGAATACCAACCACAATCAACGATAGGAACGATTAAGAGAACGAGAGTACTATATAGATACTTACAACTCGAGAGATCTCATCGACTTTCTCCCGTGCCGCATAGTTGTAGTGCGAACGGCTGTAGAAGTCGATCAGGCTTCGAGTTGCTTCAGCTGTGGTGATCTTCTCCAGAGGGTCATCACTCCTCTCAAGCTGTCAAATATAGGAGGAGAAGCCATCAAACTGTCAGCATTGTATCAGCAAAGGGAGAGAAGAAATGTAGGAGGATGGTCTAATGCTCATACCCGCATTTTCATCGATCCCTTGAGAGTAGCCTTCACCTTGTCGAAATCGGAGTTTATGCACCTCAGAAAGTGATCCGAAGGGTTCCTCATAGAAGGGCAGGGGAAGCCACCTCGAGCAAAGAACTGCGAGAAAAGAACACAAGTCAGAACCCAGAACCAAGGTTCGCAGTATCGGTATCGGACTAATTCTATGAGTATCGGCAGTATCGACAATATAGGCGGTTTCGGATCGGAATATCGGATTTTTGGTACCGAAAAACAAATAGTTGTTAATAAATTATTAACATTTTAGAAAATATATTTTATACATGTAGGAATAATTTTAAGTATTTTTAGTGATGTTTTTTAGTAGTTTTGAAATTGATCCTTGCCGATTGATTTGCATGCGATACCTACATTTTCTTCTTTTATATGCTTTTACAACTTTGTTGATGGGTCTTTTTCGTTCATTTTTTGATGAATTGACCGGAAAAGAGACCCCCAATGTCGGTATCGGTCACTATCATATATCAGTCGGTATTGGATCGAAACATACCAAACCGTATCGGTATCGGACGATACTGCAGACTATGTCAGAACGATTAATCCGAACATAAAACGAAAAGAAAAAGGATCATTAGTTCAGTTCACCTCAATGGCCTCTGAAGCCTGACCAAAGTAAACAGTCTTGCCTCCCGAAAGCAAGAACAAGCGATCGAACAGCTCGAAAACCTCACTGCTCGGTTGGTGGATCGAAGCTATGACAGTCCGGCCACCTCTAGAGAGGCTCCGCAGCGTTTGAGTCACAAAAAATGCCGAAGCACTGCAAATTAGGCATTCAAATGAGAAAACTACATACTTACTTGTGACACATCATTTTTCATAAGGACAACTATGAACACTGGACTACAACAACAGTTAAAACCCAATAGATGGGCTTTCTAGTAGATTTGAAGAAAAGATTGAATTGTCAAGATTGATGAAATGAAAAAAAATGTAAGCATCTTGATATAGACAACGATACATTTGTGTCGTGTCGTGAGTACGAGATGGATAGAGAACTACTTTTTTTTTTTTTCTCTCATTCTGATACTAGAAGAACTATAGAAACGCCAGTTTAATTATAGAAGACAATGTATGTCTGCAACTATAAATGGGCACATTATTAATTATGCTTAATAACAAGAAAAGGTGCTTGAAACATTTTTTTTCTTGAAAATTGAAGAGAGTGACAACTAATTAAACCTGTCGAGGCCGCTGGTGGGCTCGTCCAAGAAGAGCAGCCTGGGCCTCATGAGGATCTCCAGGCCGATGCTGACCCTCCTCTTCTCCCCTCCGCTTATGCCCCGCAGGTGCCAGTTGCCGATCACGGTGTCGGCGCAGTCCTGGAGGCCCATCTCGACGATGGTGCCCTCCACCAGCGCCCTCTTCTCGGACACCGGCATCCCGTCGGGGAGGCGGAGCCGGGCCGAGTACATGATCGTCTCCCTCACCGTCAGAGTCCCGATCAGGTTGTCATCTTGTGTCACGTATGCCTGATATTTGATAAGTTGTTTTTATTAACAAAGAGACGACACTTTTTCATAACAATTTCAAGAACACACATCTTCTCTTCTAGGCTTCAAAACGTTTCACTTTTGAGCCTTTATGTATACCAGGGTCCATTTTATTTATTAAAAAATAAATTATGTAAAAAATTGTTGAAAAAAGTTTAAATTTGTCAACATGAAAAATCGAACTCAACCAAACAAGAAAAATACCTCACATCTTAACCACATGAATTAGAAAAAACATTTGACTATTATTGAATAATATTCTTATTATACTTTATTATAGGTACAAAACACGTGCGTTTACTATTGACTATAACTGTCACTAAAGAACAACATTTCCTACATATCATCTATATATCAAGATGAAAGAACTAACCGCCGCGCCGAAGGAGAGCTTGGCCTTCCTCCCGTTCAGCAGTATGGTCCCCGAGAGGAACGCATTTGTCGCCAGCCGGCTCGACAGCGCGTCCAGGAGGGTAGACTTGCCGGACCCGGACGGCCCCATGAGCGCGGTCAGCGTCCCGGGCTCCGCGTACCCGGTGAGCCCTTCCAGCACCGTCTGCGCCTCCCCGCTGCCCAGCGCCACCGTGACGGTGAGGTCCTTCCACGTCAGCCTGGCCGAGACGTCCCCGAGGAGCTCCGTGTCGGTCGTGTCCTTCCACAGGGTTTCGCTGAGCGGGCTCAGCCCTCCGGCGACCGTACCGTTGCCCGCCGGCCTGTTCGCCTCGATCTCGACCATAACTTGAGCTGCTGCAGAGCTCCTGGCAGCCATGTTGGTTTCAAGGAGCCTAAGCTAGTGTGGCTTATAAAGGCTTATGATCATGTGGGAAGGGAGTAATGAGAAGCAGTTAGGAAAGAAAGATGTGAGTAGGGACTATGAGGTGAAAATGCAAAATGAGTTGCGTTGCTTGGTCTTTTGGTGTGAAGAAGCTAAGCTGAGCTATAGTAGAGGAAGAAGGGCGTTACACTATATATATTGGTGTTGTGTTTTCTGTTGTGGAGAGAGATTTATTTCATTTCATGTTGGGACTGGTGGCTATTGGTTGTGCAAATTTAATGTAACAGTAATGTTGCTCACTTCACTTCACTTTACTTCACTTCCACCATCTCCTACGAAAAATTATTCAGCGAGCCGGACTCATCATGTTTTGATTCTTCTCCGCTTGACTGATAATTTGAAAATGGAGAAGAGAATCAAAGTCAAAGTTGCACTGGAGGAGAATCAAAACTCATGGTGGACCCGGCTCACCGAATAATTTTTCCACCACCACCACTAGCCGACTCTCGTGCAAGTAAGCTAGTTTTAGTCTAATCTGCAATTTGAATGCCTGGTAAACATTAACCACAGCAGATGGGCATTAATAGGACAGGCTTGTGTTGGTTGGGTGTTGCTAACATGCTTCCATATGTGTGTATATGTGTGTGTGTCACAGGAATATTTGTATTTTGTACTTGTGTTACTTGATCATTTTCCTGTTTTGCTATATTGAGACTGTACATTTGTATATTTGAAGAGTTGGTAGAGGGGTTCAGAATGGGATTAGAGGGGGGTTATGACTTCTGTGAGCAGCCAACCCAACTATTACTCAATCCAAAGCATGGGGGGAAACATGGGATGGGAATCCTAGTAGCAGTTCATTCGGCCTCCATTTGCAGCCCATATGTGATGGGCTTAGGCTAGCAATCGGTTCCATCTGGACGGACTCTCGCACACACGCACGCTCACACACAACGCGTTCGAAACGTTGGTGTTTAGGAAATGGACGTTTGAGCAAACATACATCCCGAGAATGGGCTAAAAGAAGCGAACATGATGTGATGTAACCTTTTCCCTGATACATAAACCTGTGTAACAATAATATCAAATGGTGGTATATATACGTATGGATGTGATCAACCAAAGTTTTAAAAGAGTCCATCATCCAAATTGCATGTCATGTGAGAAGAGCAAGCGTGTATAGTGTTTTCTTTAACTGCTTAGAGGAATAGAAAGGTTAAATATCTCGACCTCTAATCACTCCGCTAATCACACGCCCCTTCCTCAGGGAGCGAATGATTAACGAAATGATTAGGGGGGCTAGAGATTATGAATATATGTTTATTGCTCCCACAAAGTAGTGTCATACATCAATTGTTGCGTGTGATTACGCACATATAAGTAAGGACACAATAAAGAGAGATCAATGTAAAATATATTTTTCCGAGTAATCATCTATGTTGCATAAATACGGACATGAATAAGATACGAACTCCGTGCAATGTGGTTTGCAAGATTTGGAAGAGTTCTCAGAATGGTAAACCTTGCAGATAGCCTTCAGCTCTAAGAAACAATTCTTGATGGATTCTAGCCACAGGTGTCATTATCAATCCATGGATGTTTTGAATTGAATCATTAATGCTGTACTGGTATCATTGCCACCCTAAGAACAACCCAAGAGTTGCACATCCCTCTCATAAACCATCAAGATAACGGCATTCCCTGCATCTGTCTGTGGTGAGGATTTGATTGAATGGCATGGCGCAACCCACACTATGCGGTCCAGCCGTCGGACCCATGACAAGTTCACTAAACTGGAAGTAGGAAGCCATACTTGTCATAATTGAAGCCATCCTCTGAAAATATCAACTGCTAGATTACTACATATAATAGAAGTTCGAACACACTGCTCTTTACATAGACAGACCTATCTTTACCTATTATTATACATATAGTCACAGTTTCCAGTTTTTAACAAGAGAATGACACCAAAAATGAAAGGACAGTTGGATCGCATTTGCCAAACAAAATCATAATATTTTTGTATTGAACAAAATTATCGTTTTTACATAGGAAAGGTCTACATAGACAAGTATAGCAGGGCATCCTCCAGAAGGATATGATCATAAAAGAGCTTAAGTTGCATCAGCCCAATGTAACAAGAAGAACAAGTATCACCAGGAACAGGAAGAAACATACTAATCAGAGAATATAGTCTTGGTGATCCATCGACTTAGGAACTCCCCATATATATGCATATGACAACCTGGGATAGAAGACAGAAACAATTAATTATCTGAATTACTCATGAAAATCATCATAAGAAAATACTCATAAACTGGAAAACTAATTAATTAAATCTCCATCATTAACTTTGTATATTTCCTTATGCAGCTTTTATCACACAAGAATTAGTATTCTATACAAAGCTGGTGGAATCTTTAGACACCATCGCTCCACGTTGTCACGGACTTGAGTGTTTTTGCCTACACCTTGATCCGTGCGGCACACAAACTTCCTCCTCGAAGATCCGTACAAGCCTTCCCCAAACGGTCAGATAGATCCTCCTCGAAAACTTATGCAAGTCTTTCCCAAACGCCTAAATAGATCGCTAAAGCGAGAATCACAAAATTGTGGAGCAAAAGAGAGAGAGATTGGAATGTTGAAAACTTCACTGTACTAGAGAAAGTTTACAACTTCTTGGATGGTGATGAACAAATGAGACATCACCCTTTTTATATAGCCTCAAGGGCTCTACATGAATGACTAAGATTGTGTCATGTGTCCACCATCTAACGGTGGAAACTTTCTAGTAACTATATATTTACAATGCTCCTTATTGAAATATTTACATGATAGCCATCTAGAAATGTAGCAATCCTCGTGAAGCTTCTAGATGCAAAGAATATCCCAAGAATCTTCTAAAGAATATTCAAAGAATTTTCCAAAGACTCCATACAACTCTAGAGTATTTTGGAGGTTTCCCTCAAGTAAACACATTGACCTGATATGCTCTGCAATAGTCTTGGTGGAGAGAAAAATCTTGTGCACGACAAAGTGTACTGCATGTCATCCAACCCCACGTGAATTACAACCCACCCCTATTTAATATGGACACATGGCACTTTTCCAAAGCAACTGTTGGAGTCTAAAATACCACCAACAATGTATCAAATAATTATCATCACAATGTTATTTGCAACGCTCATTTGTTCATCTCCTAAAACTACAATTATCTCATCTGAAGTCTCGTTTAAAGTGGTTCTTAGAGCCATTGTAACCTGATTTCATCCCCGGCAAAAAAATTACTGCCTCTATCTAGACGTTTTCTTGACCATAATTCAGTCACTTACATACAAATGAAACTAAAATCCAGATCACTAACACAGTTAGTTATAGAACAGCGCCTTCTAACTTTCACTAATGATGCACCACATTGCCATTTAACAAACAAAACGTAAATAAACACTACCACTTTTTAAAAACATTACTCCCTTACTCCATCAAATAGAAAATTAATGTTTACTTTTGTGATCCAGGAGGAATTTCCCATATTTGAGGCCACATGGAAAGCAATCAAAGTCCAAAATAATGTCCCAAGTCCAAGAGGCACTCAGTAATCAAAATCTTGTCCCTACTAATAATAAGGATTAGCTACAGAAAAAACCCACCCAACTTTCGCTAATATTGCACTGCACTACCTTTAAATAAAAAGAAGAGGCACTACCTCCAACATTCTACGGCCTGTATACTCTCTTAATCAAGTAGAAATTTACTGATGATTTTTGTGATTCAGCAGTGAAGTGCAATCAAAGTCCAAAGCAGTCAAAGTCCAAAGCAGTGACATAAGTGCGGGCCAAAGGCAAAAATAGAAAGTGGACCAAGTTTACGAGTACTACTGAGGACTAGATTAGGTTTGCCAAACCTTACGAAAATAGTTGAGATAAAAGGATCCCGCAATATCTCATATCAAAAGTTTAGCCGACTTTCTTCTCCTTCCACACCCATCATTTCTCTCCTACTTGAACAATTGTTATCATCCAAAACTTAAGGGCCTGTTTGGATGCCCATTTAAACACAACATTATGAGTTTAAAAGTCAGCAGTTCAATACAAGTTGTTTGGATGTTTACATCAAAAAATGTATACTTTGGATTTTTTTTTTTCTCAAAAAGCAACATTTAAACTCTCTTTTCAGAGAGTAAAAAATAGCTACGTTTAAACTCTTTCCAAGAGTTTGGCAGGATAACCCCCCCTCCCTCGATTCTCTCACCATTCCTCTCTCTCACAGTTCTCTCTCTCTCTCCCCCCCTCTCTCTTTCTTCACCATCTCCATGGATTGTTGAAAGGAAAAAAAATGGGAGAAAACCATGGCGGGTTAGACCTAGCCGTCGTGGTCTAGGTGGTAGTGATCGTTGGCTTGGCGCCGGCTAGGTCTGGCCCGCGCGTAGGGACGATGAGCAGGCGGAGTGCTGGTAGTAGATCTAGACAACACGGCTCCGACGAACGTGGGATTTGCGGCATAGGGGGAAACGTCGGTGTCACGACCCGCACCCTAGAGTTAGGGCACGAGAACGTAACGACGCCCAGCCTACGCCGCAGTGTCGGCGGTAGAACGCTGTCCTAGGTCTCATGCATCTAACAGTATAAGGCTAAACAGTTTATACTCCCCGAATGGGGGTGACATAGCAGATACAACTCAATCACATCTAAGGTAGAGCATGATAAGAATAGATAAAACATGAAATCCAAAATAAATACAGGAGATAGAAGTCTAGTGTCTAAGATACATGAACCCAGAAGTACATCTCAAAACTCAAATAAAGATACAATAATCCCCAAAGTAAATACAACTCCAGACAAAAATGAAATAACTACCTAAACAAACCCTACTGTGTCTCCTCTAGGCTAGCAGGCACCTCCAGGCTATCTGTAAAATTTATCAACAGGTCCAGTCAGGACTGGAGCGAGCACAGTACATCTCAACAATTCATAGTAGGTTAGAAAATATAAACATGCAGTAAAGTAAGATACAGGTACTGAGGAAAAAGCAGTATGTAAACAGGAGAGCTGTAATAGAAATATCTACTATACGTAAAGAGCTAGCATGTGACTAGTGAGTCAGAGTAAAACATGAACATGTACATGGCCTGGGATGATTCAATGAAGACACTACGGAATGATTCAATGAAGAAACTACTGGTGTATTATTCACATGTCCACTTCTACTCCCCCGTACCCCCAATCAATACACAAGGATCCAGCCAGGTTATGTTATATGATTCCATACAAGGCCCGCGAAGGGTGAAACATGGATGTCCCATAAATGGGGAGTCTGGGGGTTACCCAACTGTGTAAGATTCAAGAGACTCTGTGATCATGAGAGTACATGTCACAAGTAATCAAGTGAACCAAGAAGCATAGTGATACGCCATGTAAGTGAAACGCACAGAACACGTAGTACCCGATGCTCCATAAGGATAACATCTCAAGAAAGGATCCATATAGTACCAATCCGTGTGACATCGTGACAGTACAAGTAAAGTAATCTACTGCAGAAAATAATTCTAAGCAGGATATGAAATGATCAGAGAATGTACTCGCCTCGATAACCTGAACAGCTGATAAGTATAGGAGGTCCCACTGAAGCCACAGAGTCCTATTTAAAGCAACACAGGTTACAAGGGGTTCAAGTTGTAATAAATGAATCTCTATAATCAATCTACATTATTCTAGGTTCTTCTAAGTCAAAACAACTCTAGGTCGACTTCGGTCAAAAATCTAGTCAAACTAGGTCAAGTGTTGACTTATAGTTGACTTTGGGTCAACTGGTCAACTCTGGTCAAACAGGGTCAATTCTAGTCTAATATAAAGTATACTTCGTTATTTGTACGTCGAAACTTACGGCACACAAATCGAGATAAGAAGATTATCGGTAAGGCTGATAATCTTATTATAGTGATCCACGTATCCAACTTGTCAATTTCAGCGATGTGAGATCACTGGAATTGACTGATCTCAGTTTCGTTGTACTAATCTCGAAATACGAACATTATATGAATTAATTTTTAATTAATTATAAAAAGGTTAAGCTCAGAGAAATTATCAACAAACATTGTCGGACGATGAAATGAACATCGCCAACGTGTCCAGAATGGTCAAATTAGTTAGGATAGCCTACCCAACGGTCCAATTTGGACACAAGGGCAAAAAGGTAATTTCGGGTCAAAACGGTGTCCGTGTCGGAGCCGTTTTGTACCGAAAAACGTGCAAGAAAACAAGTCTAAAAAATATAACAAATTATATGTCCACGCAACCAGAATGTCGATACGAACCCAACGGTATCTCCAGAATTGGATTCCGTTGACCCGATCTCATTTTGGCCCGTTGACCAGAACTTGGAATTCCGGTTTGCACGGAAATGCGTGTCGGAGCCAAAGTTCTCAAAACTTAGCAAACTACCTGTCAACGAGTCCAGAATGACGATACGAACTCAACGGTATCTCCGGAATTGGATTCCGATGAGCCGATCTCAAAATGACCCGTTGACCCGGATATTGGTATCCGACTTGCACCGAAATACGTGCCAGACCCAATGTCCACCAAAACCTAGCAAATTATATGTCAACGAGTCCAGAATGACGATACGAACTCAACGGTATCTCCAGAATTGGATTCCGATGAGCCGGCGTCAAAAAGTCCCATTAACCCAGAATGTGGGACCCACTTTGCACCGAAATGCGTGCCCGGGCCCACGTTCTCCAAATTTAACAAACTTTATATGAAAACATGCCAGAACGACGCCACAAGTCTAATGGTGGTGTCAGAAATGAAATCTGGAGTCCCGTGTTCAAAAATAGAATTTTACAAGTTGGAAATTACGAATTCGGACGGCCAACTTTGGCGTCGAATTCAACCAATCAAACAAGCTCAAACTGAAATGAAATCTAAAGGGGGCAGGAAGAGGGTTATACCAGCTTCGCACCGGAACTGGTAGCACGCCAAACAGAGCTGCGGTGGAGGAGATACAAGCTGACGAAGTTGGCCCCGCGAAACTGTCCAAATTTAATACAATTTAAACGGTCAACTTGGTGGCCGGTTTTTATGTATCAAAGATAAAATTAACGGGCGAAAATTGACATGAGCGAAGGTGGATATACCGAGATTGTGACGGAGCGAAGAAATCGCCGATCCAACGGTCGGATCTCCGGAAAATCGTGCGCGAAGTTGCTGCGACGGAGCACCAAAACGGACTCAATCTCGCGCGCGTCACGACGGGACGTCGTGCAAAATGCACGAATCACCTCGACGGCGCGTCCCGGAGGACGGTGGCCGTCAGGGAAGGCTCGCCTGAGTTTGTGCGCATGGCCAGGGGGCCACGGCGGCCCGCACGGCGGCGTGGCGGCGCGCGACGGAGGCCCACGCGCGCGCGTGCGTGCGCGCCTGTGCGCATGCAGCGGCTGCTGCTGCTGCCGCGCTGGTGGCCGGCGAAGCGGCGAGCTGCGGCGGCGCACTTGGCCCGACGGTGGCGCCACTGGACGGAGAGGGTGGAGGGCTGTCGGTTGTGGCTCGGGTGGCTAGTTGGAAAGTGGTGGTGCGGTGGTTAAACGGAGGGAAGGAGGAGGAGATGGTGAGGAAATGGAGGAGGAAAGTGATGCTCGGGCTCGGCCAAGGTGGCCGGAGCCACGGCGGTGGTGATCAATCCAAGGGAGGAGGAAGGTCGGGCCGATAAGGTTGAGGTGTTGGTGGTGGCTGATGCATGGTTTGTGGTGATGGTGTTGTCCATGGAGTTGGAGGAGAGGAGATCGAGGAGGAAGGGACTTGGTCGACGACCATGGCCGATGAGGAGGAGCTCCGGCCATGGTGTCGGGCTCAGGCCATGAGGGGGGGTCGGGTTGTCCAATGGCTATGGTGTGTGCATGGAAGAAGAGATGCTACTGTGTGTTGGGTTGATGGAGTTGTTTGAATGAAACAATTAATTAGAAGAGAGAGAAGATGAGATGCTTTCCTAGAATTTAGGGCCGGCCTATGGCCAAGGGGGAAAAAGTTGGCTGTGAGTAGGATGGAGAGAAATGGATGGGTGAGATTCATTTAATGGGAAATCAATGGTTTGGATTCAATGGGGGAAAAATAGATCATTCCATGGAATTAAAATCAATAAAAAATTTCTATTAAATATAGAAAAAATAGGCAAAATGAGTATTAGTATTTTGGACAGGAAAATATGGGGGTGTCCCGATAGAGAATAACATGGAGCTGGACTGGGCTCGGTGGAGCCGGATTGGATCAAAACTGGACATTGTGCAAAAATTAAATTAAAATTAGGTGTTGATGATCATGAGCGAATAAGTAGCACATAGGAATTCCAATAAATGGGACACAAATGACGGACGGATAGTAGGCTCAAAGTGGGCCATGTCCATAGTTGGGGCGGACAGGTTTTGGTCGACAGGGGACCCACAAATCAAGTTGGAAAATGAAGGTGACGCCGTGGCGCAAAATAAAATTGGGTCACGTGTCGGGAAAGTTGTGCGAATCAAATGGAGCACAAAATGACGTGGATTAGTGGGAAACAAAGGTCATGGGTGACGAGCGTCTCGAGTAGATCATCAATGAGGAGTTGGTTTCAAGAAACTGACTGGTCTTGCGCTTCCAATTTAAATGTCATGGTAACGCGCTGAAAATGATCAAGAAAAAGAGTGGGAAAATAAATATCACTCAAATGGTCTAAACCGACCCGAAGTTCAGCGAAGCAGAAAGAGCACAAGGGAACAAGTTTGGGTGGGACACCATATACCGTCATGAAGGTAATCATGTCCAGTCCAAAATTCGTGAAGAATATTTCCAGAATTGAACATCCCTGATACTCCAAATATCAATGGCATGGAAAAGTACACTTAAGGAAAATTAAACAGAATAAATTATTTATCAAACCAATAAATCAGAAAATAAAATAAAATGAAAAAAATCAACCCGAAATTCAGGGTGCTAACATCCTACCCACCTTATAAAAATTTCGTCCTCGAAATTAAAACGTCCATACTCCCTCTAGGTCAAACCCCCCACAATCAAAGTCCCAGAACTTTAAATAAAACATACCAACAAAAAGGACAACGTCCAGGGTCATGGCATACGGTAACAGTGAAGTCTCATCTAAGTATACTAGTCATGCTAACTGAATCGGTCATAGGGTATCAAAACACACAAGCAATCCAGAGTGCTAAACTTAGAAAAGATACAGAAATAACAATCATCAAAACTGTAAGACAGCCTACCATCCTATGTGAAAACTGGTACTTATCATAAAAATAAAGAAAGTAACTACCAATTATCTTTAAAGGGGTTCAGAAAAATCAAAATCAAAGTTAAGAATGAAAGTCACTTGCATGAAAAATCCAATCACAATATATATTAAAAATATTTATTCTCGATACGATCTAAGTTGATCAAATTGGGGAAATCAAGATTTAGGCAATATGGAGGACAGTTCAACAAAGTCTGAGATCGAGCAAACAAGAATAGAGATTCAGGTCACAATCAAAATTAAGTACAACCCAAGATATAATTATGATAAGAAAAAATAATCGAAGTCGATTTAGTCGTGATTAAGGAAACTAGGGTTCAATGGTATTGAAAACATTTTGGGGAAAAACAAGGGAAGATTTCATAAGGAGTCAAGTTAACCATCTCTCTCTAATACCATCAAGTCTGTCATTTGCTAAATCATTTTTTTTTCTCACAAGTCCCAATATGAAATCAATCTCTATATAACTATCATCGAAATTTTATAACCTTTAGTCATCTAAACCTTTACCATGATCACCATAGACAATTTTCTACTTCTAAAAATATTTTTCCCCGAACATACCCCTCTTATTTAGGAGTCAACACTTATTCGTTTAACCAAAATCCCAAATTCCTTCACCTCGTTTTAATTTAGATCCGAAACCTCTAAATTCAATTTATGAAATCCTTGAATTTGTTTAAATCAAGTCTCGTATTCACTAAACTCCAATACCACTATGTCACACAAAATTTTATTCTTGTTTATAAATCAACCTTCATAATTTCCTCAACGTTCGCCTTCAATTATTTTCCTTTTGAATTCTACAATTTCTCCAATCATCTAAAACAATTCCTATAGCTTAAAATCCTTGTTTTCTCTGTCTCTAGTCACCCTCTTACAATATCTGGTTCAACTTCGTATAATCATAGAAAACAATCAAATTCTCATTTCTATCTCTAATTTTCACATAGCCTTGTAATAGTTTCCAAGAATCAATAACCAAGATTTCTAGTTCTCAAAAGTAGGTTGACCTCTGATATCCTCATTAGTTTTGAAATACATCCATGAATTACTCATAACCAAATTTTCTGCAATTATTTCTAAATTGATAACATTTATCACTCAATTCCATTCTAAACCTTTACCACATTTCTATCTCAAAAAAAAAAAAAAAAAATTTTTGACATCCAATATTTTGATTCCTACAAAATTATTACATAATAACCAATTACGTCATTTCCATACTAGATGGTTTACGTCACTTTCTCAACATTTCTCAAGCAAAATGGTATGAAGGTTCAAGAGTTTTCAAGGTATAGCTGACAGAATTATATACGAGACAGGGGATTGATGTAATCATGATAATTGTATAAGACAAGGAATGATGGAAATAAAATATTGGCAGGAAAGAAAAGGTAATAAAATTTGTGCTGCTTATCCGTTTTAAAAGAGAAAACCATTTTAAAATTCAGAGTTAAAATATCAAATTTAAGATAAAGTCTAGCAAAATCGTTGATTTGTCGAATTAAGAAGAAATTCATGGAAGAAGTTACCCAAAGGTTTATGAAAATAGCTAAAGCTACTCCTAAGTTAAATAATGAGAGGCAAAGCAAAACAAAACAATTAATAATAATAATTTTTTTTTTTGAAGGACTGAAACAAAAATAGAGGAAACATGTTCAAAAGCATTTAGGGCGCAATCTGATAATCATATGCGTCTATCCAAAATCATGGTACTCTAAATCCTCGTCATACTAGTAAGCAAGGCTACGATAATCACAGAGTCCTCGACTTGGGCACATACCTCTAGAATCATGGTATTTAACATTTTCGCGGTGCCGCTAGCTTGGCTGCGAAAACCTTAAATTCCCACACCCGAGAAATATATCCAAGTCAACTATATGTCCTCACCATGCTGGCTAACATGACTGTAGAAGACTAGTTTCCAAATCTTAGATGACCTAGCCCATATAATTTCATCTTGACAAAAATTAAATTAAATCAATAATGAATACTCAAAAATCAAATCAATTTATTAACGAACATCAAAATTCAAAATGAACGAAATCCATCAAATCCTATAAATACGAACTCGGATGCAACAGCTAACATCAAGATTCAAAATTCAATAATCTTCAATTAAATCAATAAATACAAACTCAAATTAACAATAATCCATCAAAATCAAATTCGACAACAGAAAATAAGGATAAATCAAATCAAGGAAAATAGAGTTTTTAAATCGAAGTTAAATAAGATTCTCCAGGGTCGTCCCAGGAATCTCTCAAGGGTTCCTAACTGTGATTGAGTATCTTCAAAATATATCCTATTCCTAGTGCAGGCTGTAGTGGTACTCTAGTTCGAATACCACTACACTTTAGTCTCGACCTGCATGGGCCACCACTAAAAACGTGTCACGACCCGCACCCTAGAGTTAGGGCACGAGAACGTAACGACGCCCAGCCTACGCCGCAGTGTCGGCGGTAGAACGCTGTCCTAGGTCTCATGCATCTAACAGTATAAGGCTAAACAGTTTATACTCCCCGAATGGGGGTGACATAGCAGATACAACTCAATCACATCTAAGGTAGAGCATGATAAGAATAGATAAAACATGAAATCCAAAATAAATACAGGAGATAGAAGTCTAGTGTCTAAGATACATGAACCCAGAAGTACATCTCAAAACTCAAATAAAGATACAATAATCCCCAAAGTAAATACAACTCCAGACAAAAATGAAATAACTACCTAAACAAACCCTACTGTGTCTCCTCTAGGCTAGCAGGCACCTCCAGGCTATCTGTAAAATTTATCAACAGGTCCAGTCAGGACTGGAGCGAGCACAGTACATCTCAACAATTCATAGTAGGTTAGAAAATATAAACATGCAGTAAAGTAAGATACAGGTACTGAGGAAAAAGCAGTATGTAAACAGGAGAGCTGTAATAGAAATATCTACTATACGTAAAGAGCTAGCATGTGACTAGTGAGTCAGAGTAAAACATGAACATGTACATGGCCTGGGATGATTCAATGAAGACACTACGGAATGATTCAATGAAGAAACTACTGGTGTATTATTCACATGTCCACTTCTACTCCCCCGTACCCCCAATCAATACACAAGGATCCAGCCAGGTTATGTTATATGATTCCATACAAGGCCCGCGAAGGGTGAAACATGGATGTCCCATAAATGGGGAGTCTGGGGGTTACCCAACTGTGTAAGATTCAAGAGACTCTGTGATCATGAGAGTACATGTCACAAGTAATCAAGTGAACCAAGAAGCATAGTGATACGCCATGTAAGTGAAACGCACAGAACACGTAGTACCCGATGCTCCATAAGGATAACATCTCAAGAAAGGATCCATATAGTACCAATCCGTGTGACATCGTGACAGTACAAGTAAAGTAATCTACTGCAGAAAATAATTCTAAGCAGGATATGAAATGATCAGAGAATGTACTCGCCTCGATAACCTGAACAGCTGATAAGTATAGGAGGTCCCACTGAAGCCACAGAGTCCTATTTAAAGCAACACAGGTTACAAGGGGTTCAAGTTGTAATAAATGAATCTCTATAATCAATCTACATTATTCTAGGTTCTTCTAAGTCAAAACAACTCTAGGTCGACTTCGGTCAAAAATCTAGTCAAACTAGGTCAAGTGTTGACTTATAGTTGACTTTGGGTCAACTGGTCAACTCTGGTCAAACAGGGTCAATTCTAGTCTAATATAAAGTATACTTCGTTATTTGTACGTCGAAACTTACGGCACACAAATCGAGATAAGAAGATTATCGGTAAGGCTGATAATCTTATTATAGTGATCCACGTATCCAACTTGTCAATTTCAGCGATGTGAGATCACTGGAATTGACTGATCTCAGTTTCGTTGTACTAATCTCGAAATACGAACATTATATGAATTAATTTTTAATTAATTATAAAAAGGTTAAGCTCAGAGAAATTATCAACAAACATTGTCGGACGATGAAATGAACATCGCCAACGTGTCCAGAATGGTCAAATTAGTTAGGATAGCCTACCCAACGGTCCAATTTGGACACAAGGGCAAAAAGGTAATTTCGGGTCAAAACGGTGTCCGTGTCGGAGCCGTTTTGTACCGAAAAACGTGCAAGAAAACAAGTCTAAAAAATATAACAAATTATATGTCCACGCAACCAGAATGTCGATACGAACCCAACGGTATCTCCAGAATTGGATTCCGTTGACCCGATCTCATTTTGGCCCGTTGACCAGAACTTGGAATTCCGGTTTGCACGGAAATGCGTGTCGGAGCCAAAGTTCTCAAAACTTAGCAAACTACCTGTCAACGAGTCCAGAATGACGATACGAACTCAACGGTATCTCCGGAATTGGATTCCGATGAGCCGATCTCAAAATGACCCGTTGACCCGGATATTGGTATCCGACTTGCACCGAAATACGTGCCAGACCCAATGTCCACCAAAACCTAGCAAATTATATGTCAACGAGTCCAGAATGACGATACGAACTCAACGGTATCTCCAGAATTGGATTCCGATGAGCCGGCGTCAAAAAGTCCCATTGACCCAGAATATGGGACCCACTTTGCACCGAAATGCGTGCCCGGGCCCACGTTCTCCAAATTTAACAAACTTTATATGAAAACATGCCAGAACGACGCCACAAGTCTAATGGTGGTGTCAGAAATGAAATCTGGAGTCCCGTGTTCAAAAATAGAATTTTACAAGTTGGAAATTACGAATTCGGACGGCCAACTTTGGCGTCGAATTCAACCAATCAAACAAGCTCAAACTGAAATGAAATCTAAAGGGGGCAGGAAGAGGGTTATACCAGCTTCGCACCGGAACTGGTAGCACGCCAAACAGAGCTGCGGTGGAGGAGATACAAGCTGACGAAGTTGGCCCCGCGAAACTGTCCAAATTTAATACAATTTAAACGGTCAACTTGGTGGCCGGTTTTTATGTATCAAAGATAAAATTAACGGGCGAAAATTGACATGAGCGAAGGTGGATATACCGAGATTGTGACGGAGCGAAGAAATCGCCGATCCAACGGTCGGATCTCCGGAAAATCGTGCGCGAAGTTGCTGCGACGGAGCACCAAAACGGACTCAATCTCGCGCGCGTCACGACGGGACGTCGTGCAAAATGCACGAATCACCTCGACGGCGCGTCCCGGAGGACGGTGGCCGTCAGGGAAGGCTCGCCTGAGTTTGTGCGCATGGCCAGGGGGCCACGGCGGCCCGCACGGCGGCGTGGCGGCGCGCGACGGAGGCCCACGCGCGCGCGTGCGTGCGCGCCTGTGCGCATGCAGCGGCTGCTGCTGCTGCCGCGCTGGTGGCCGGCGAAGCGGCGAGCTGCGGCGGCGCACTTGGCCCGACGGTGGCGCCACTGGACGGAGAGGGTGGAGGGCTGTCGGTTGTGGCTCGGGTGGCTAGTTGGAAAGTGGTGGTGCGGTGGTTAAACGGAGGGAAGGAGGAGGAGATGGTGAGGAAATGGAGGAGGAAAGTGATGCTCGGGCTCGGCCAAGGTGGCCGGAGCCACGGCGGTGGTGATCAATCCAAGGGAGGAGGAAGGTCGGGCCGATAAGGTTGAGGTGTTGGTGGTGGCTGATGCATGGTTTGTGGTGATGGTGTTGTCCATGGAGTTGGAGGAGAGGAGATCGAGGAGGAAGGGACTTGGTCGACGACCATGGCCGATGAGGAGGAGCTCCGGCCATGGTGTCGGGCTCAGGCCATGAGGGGGGGTCGGGTTGTCCAATGGCTATGGTGTGTGCATGGAAGAAGAGATGCTACTGTGTGTTGGGTTGATGGAGTTGTTTGAATGAAACAATTAATTAGAAGAGAGAGAAGATGAGATGCTTTCCTAGAATTTAGGGCCGGCCTATGGCCAAGGGGGAAAAAGTTGGCTGTGAGTAGGATGGAGAGAAATGGATGGGTGAGATTCATTTAATGGGAAATCAATGGTTTGGATTCAATGGGGGAAAAATAGATCATTCCATGGAATTAAAATCAATAAAAAATTTCTATTAAATATAGAAAAAATAGGCAAAATGAGTATTAGTATTTTGGACAGGAAAATATGGGGGTGTCCCGATAGAGAATAACATGGAGCTGGACTGGGCTCGGTGGAGCCGGATTGGATCAAAACTGGACATTGTGCAAAAATTAAATTAAAATTAGGTGTTGATGATCATGAGCGAATAAGTAGCACATAGGAATTCCAATAAATGGGACACAAATGACGGACGGATAGTAGGCTCAAAGTGGGCCATGTCCATAGTTGGGGCGGACAGGTTTTGGTCGACAGGGGACCCACAAATCAAGTTGGAAAATGAAGGTGACGCCGTGGCGCAAAATAAAATTGGGTCACGTGTCGGGAAAGTTGTGCGAATCAAATGGAGCACAAAATGACGTGGATTAGTGGGAAACAAAGGTCATGGGTGACGAGCGTCTCGAGTAGATCATCAATGAGGAGTTGGTTTCAAGAAACTGACTGGTCTTGCGCTTCCAATTTAAATGTCATGGTAACGCGCTGAAAATGATCAAGAAAAAGAGTGGGAAAATAAATATCACTCAAATGGTCTAAACCGACCCGAAGTTCAGCGAAGCAGAAAGAGCACAAGGGAACAAGTTTGGGTGGGACACCATATACCGTCATGAAGGTAATCATGTCCAGTCCAAAATTCGTGAAGAATATTTCCAGAATTGAACATCCCTGATACTCCAAATATCAATGGCATGGAAAAGTACACTTAAGGAAAATTAAACAGAATAAATTATTTATCAAACCAATAAATCAGAAAATAAAATAAAATGAAAAAAATCAACCCGAAATTCAGGGTGCTAACATCCTACCCACCTTATAAAAATTTCGTCCTCGAAATTAAAACGTCCATACTCCCTCTAGGTCAAACCCCCCACAATCAAAGTCCCAGAACTTTAAATAAAACATACCAACAAAAAGGACAACGTCCAGGGTCATGGCATACGGTAACAGTGAAGTCTCATCTAAGTATACTAGTCATGCTAACTGAATCGGTCATAGGGTATCAAAACACACAAGCAATCCAGAGTGCTAAACTTAGAAAAGATACAGAAATAACAATCATCAAAACTGTAAGACAGCCTACCATCCTATGTGAAAACTGGTACTTATCATAAAAATAAAGAAAGTAACTACCAATTATCTTTAAAGGGGTTCAGAAAAATCAAAATCAAAGTTAAGAATGAAAGTCACTTGCATGAAAAATCCAATCACAATATATATTAAAAATATTTATTCTCGATACGATCTAAGTTGATCAAATTGGGGAAATCAAGATTTAGGCAATATGGAGGACAGTTCAACAAAGTCTGAGATCGAGCAAACAAGAATAGAGATTCAGGTCACAATCAAAATTAAGTACAACCCAAGATATAATTATGATAAGAAAAAATAATCGAAGTCGATTTAGTCGTGATTAAGGAAACTAGGGTTCAATGGTATTGAAAACATTTTGGGGAAAAACAAGGGAAGATTTCATAAGGAGTCAAGTTAACCATCTCTCTCTAATACCATCAAGTCTGTCATTTGCTAAATCATTTTTTTTTCTCACAAGTCCCAATATGAAATCAATCTCTATATAACTATCATCGAAATTTTATAACCTTTAGTCATCTAAACCTTTACCATGATCACCATAGACAATTTTCTACTTCTAAAAATATTTTTCCCCGAACATACCCCTCTTATTTAGGAGTCAACACTTATTCGTTTAACCAAAATCCCAAATTCCTTCACCTCGTTTTAATTTAGATCCGAAACCTCTAAATTCAATTTATGAAATCCTTGAATTTGTTTAAATCAAGTCTCGTATTCACTAAACTCCAATACCACTATGTCACACAAAATTTTATTCTTGTTTATAAATCAACCTTCATAATTTCCTCAACGTTCGCCTTCAATTATTTTCCTTTTGAATTCTACAATTTCTCCAATCATCTAAAACAATTCCTATAGCTTAAAATCCTTGTTTTCTCTGTCTCTAGTCACCCTCTTACAATATCTGGTTCAACTTCGTATAATCATAGAAAACAATCAAATTCTCATTTCTATCTCTAATTTTCACATAGCCTTGTAATAGTTTCCAAGAATCAATAACCAAGATTTCTAGTTCTCAAAAGTAGGTTGACCTCTGATATCCTCATTAGTTTTGAAATACATCCATGAATTACTCATAACCAAATTTTCTGCAATTATTTCTAAATTGATAACATTTATCACTCAATTCCATTCTAAACCTTTACCACATTTCTATCTCAAAAAAAAAAAAAAAAAATTTTTGACATCCAATATTTTGATTCCTACAAAATTATTACATAATAACCAATTACGTCATTTCCATACTAGATGGTTTACGTCACTTTCTCAACATTTCTCAAGCAAAATGGTATGAAGGTTCAAGAGTTTTCAAGGTATAGCTGACAGAATTATATACGAGACAGGGGATTGATGTAATCATGATAATTGTATAAGACAAGGAATGATGGAAATAAAATATTGGCAGGAAAGAAAAGGTAATAAAATTTGTGCTGCTTATCCGTTTTAAAAGAGAAAACCATTTTAAAATTCAGAGTTAAAATATCAAATTTAAGATAAAGTCTAGCAAAATCGTTGATTTGTCGAATTAAGAAGAAATTCATGGAAGAAGTTACCCAAAGGTTTATGAAAATAGCTAAAGCTACTCCTAAGTTAAATAATGAGAGGCAAAGCAAAACAAAACAATTAATAATAATAATTTTTTTTTTTGAAGGACTGAAACAAAAATAGAGGAAACATGTTCAAAAGCATTTAGGGCGCAATCTGATAATCATATGCGTCTATCCAAAATCATGGTACTCTAAATCCTCGTCATACTAGTAAGCAAGGCTACGATAATCACAGAGTCCTCGACTTGGGCACATACCTCTAGAATCATGGTATTTAACATTTTCGCGGTGCCGCTAGCTTGGCTGCGAAAACCTTAAATTCCCACACCCGAGAAATATATCCAAGTCAACTATATGTCCTCACCATGCTGGCTAACATGACTGTAGAAGACTAGTTTCCAAATCTTAGATGACCTAGCCCATATAATTTCATCTTGACAAAAATTAAATTAAATCAATAATGAATACTCAAAAATCAAATCAATTTATTAACGAACATCAAAATTCAAAATGAACGAAATCCATCAAATCCTATAAATACGAACTCGGATGCAACAGCTAACATCAAGATTCAAAATTCAATAATCTTCAATTAAATCAATAAATACAAACTCAAATTAACAATAATCCATCAAAATCAAATTCGACAACAGAAAATAAGGATAAATCAAATCAAGGAAAATAGAGTTTTTAAATCGAAGTTAAATAAGATTCTCCAGGGTCGTCCCAGGAATCTCTCAAGGGTTCCTAACTGTGATTGAGTATCTTCAAAATATATCCTATTCCTAGTGCAGGCTGTAGTGGTACTCTAGTTCGAATACCACTACACTTTAGTCTCGACCTGCATGGGCCACCACTAAAAACGTGTCACGACCCGCACCCTAGAGTTAGGGCACGAGAACGTAACGACGCCCAGCCTACGCCGCAGTGTCGGCGGTAGAACGCTGTCCTAGGTCTCATGCATCTAACAGTATAAGGCTAAACAGTTTATACTCCCCGAATGGGGGTGACATAGCAGATACAACTCAATCACATCTAAGGTAGAGCATGATAAGAATAGATAAAACATGAAATCCAAAATAAATACAGGAGATAGAAGTCTAGTGTCTAAGATACATGAACCCAGAAGTACATCTCAAAACTCAAATAAAGATACAATAATCCCCAAAGTAAATACAACTCCAGACAAAAATGAAATAACTACCTAAACAAACCCTACTGTGTCTCCTCTAGGCTAGCAGGCACCTCCAGGCTATCTGTAAAATTTATCAACAGGTCCAGTCAGGACTGGAGCGAGCACAGTACATCTCAACAATTCATAGTAGGTTAGAAAATATAAACATGCAGTAAAGTAAGATACAGGTACTGAGGAAAAAGCAGTATGTAAACAGGAGAGCTGTAATAGAAATATCTACTATACGTAAAGAGCTAGCATGTGACTAGTGAGTCAGAGTAAAACATGAACATGTACATGGCCTGGGATGATTCAATGAAGACACTACGGAATGATTCAATGAAGAAACTACTGGTGTATTATTCACATGTCCACTTCTACTCCCCCGTACCCCCAATCAATACACAAGGATCCAGCCAGGTTATGTTATATGATTCCATACAAGGCCCGCGAAGGGTGAAACATGGATGTCCCATAAATGGGGAGTCTGGGGGTTACCCAACTGTGTAAGATTCAAGAGACTCTGTGATCATGAGAGTACATGTCACAAGTAATCAAGTGAACCAAGAAGCATAGTGATACGCCATGTAAGTGAAACGCACAGAACACGTAGTACCCGATGCTCCATAAGGATAACATCTCAAGAAAGGATCCATATAGTACCAATCCGTGTGACATCGTGACAGTACAAGTAAAGTAATCTACTGCAGAAAATAATTCTAAGCAGGATATGAAATGATCAGAGAATGTACTCGCCTCGATAACCTGAACAGCTGATAAGTATAGGAGGTCCCACTGAAGCCACAGAGTCCTATTTAAAGCAACACAGGTTACAAGGGGTTCAAGTTGTAATAAATGAATCTCTATAATCAATCTACATTATTCTAGGTTCTTCTAAGTCAAAACAACTCTAGGTCGACTTCGGTCAAAAATCTAGTCAAACTAGGTCAAGTGTTGACTTATAGTTGACTTTGGGTCAACTGGTCAACTCTGGTCAAACAGGGTCAATTCTAGTCTAATATAAAGTATACTTCGTTATTTGTACGTCGAAACTTACGGCACACAAATCGAGATAAGAAGATTATCGGTAAGGCTGATAATCTTATTATAGTGATCCACGTATCCAACTTGTCAATTTCAGCGATGTGAGATCACTGGAATTGACTGATCTCAGTTTCGTTGTACTAATCTCGAAATACGAACATTATATGAATTAATTTTTAATTAATTATAAAAAGGTTAAGCTCAGAGAAATTATCAACAAACATTGTCGGACGATGAAATGAACATCGCCAACGTGTCCAGAATGGTCAAATTAGTTAGGATAGCCTACCCAACGGTCCAATTTGGACACAAGGGCAAAAAGGTAATTTCGGGTCAAAACGGTGTCCGTGTCGGAGCCGTTTTGTACCGAAAAACGTGCAAGAAAACAAGTCTAAAAAATATAACAAATTATATGTCCACGCAACCAGAATGTCGATACGAACCCAACGGTATCTCCAGAATTGGATTCCGTTGACCCGATCTCATTTTGGCCCGTTGACCAGAACTTGGAATTCCGGTTTGCACGGAAATGCGTGTCGGAGCCAAAGTTCTCAAAACTTAGCAAACTACCTGTCAACGAGTCCAGAATGACGATACGAACTCAACGGTATCTCCGGAATTGGATTCCGATGAGCCGATCTCAAAATGACCCGTTGACCCGGATATTGGTATCCGACTTGCACCGAAATACGTGCCAGACCCAATGTCCACCAAAACCTAGCAAATTATATGTCAACGAGTCCAGAATGACGATACGAACTCAACGGTATCTCCAGAATTGGATTCCGATGAGCCGGCGTCAAAAAGTCCCATTGACCCAGAATATGGGACCCACTTTGCACCGAAATGCGTGCCCGGGCCCACGTTCTCCAAATTTAACAAACTTTATATGAAAACATGCCAGAACGACGCCACAAGTCTAATGGTGGTGTCAGAAATGAAATCTGGAGTCCCGTGTTCAAAAATAGAATTTTACAAGTTGGAAATTACGAATTCGGACGGCCAACTTTGGCGTCGAATTCAACCAATCAAACAAGCTCAAACTGAAATGAAATCTAAAGGGGGCAGGAAGAGGGTTATACCAGCTTCGCACCGGAACTGGTAGCACGCCAAACAGAGCTGCGGTGGAGGAGATACAAGCTGACGAAGTTGGCCCCGCGAAACTGTCCAAATTTAATACAATTTAAACGGTCAACTTGGTGGCCGGTTTTTATGTATCAAAGATAAAATTAACGGGCGAAAATTGACATGAGCGAAGGTGGATATACCGAGATTGTGACGGAGCGAAGAAATCGCCGATCCAACGGTCGGATCTCCGGAAAATCGTGCGCGAAGTTGCTGCGACGGAGCACCAAAACGGACTCAATCTCGCGCGCGTCACGACGGGACGTCGTGCAAAATGCACGAATCACCTCGACGGCGCGTCCCGGAGGACGGTGGCCGTCAGGGAAGGCTCGCCTGAGTTTGTGCGCATGGCCAGGGGGCCACGGCGGCCCGCACGGCGGCGTGGCGGCGCGCGACGGAGGCCCACGCGCGCGCGTGCGTGCGCGCCTGTGCGCATGCAGCGGCTGCTGCTGCTGCCGCGCTGGTGGCCGGCGAAGCGGCGAGCTGCGGCGGCGCACTTGGCCCGACGGTGGCGCCACTGGACGGAGAGGGTGGAGGGCTGTCGGTTGTGGCTCGGGTGGCTAGTTGGAAAGTGGTGGTGCGGTGGTTAAACGGAGGGAAGGAGGAGGAGATGGTGAGGAAATGGAGGAGGAAAGTGATGCTCGGGCTCGGCCAAGGTGGCCGGAGCCACGGCGGTGGTGATCAATCCAAGGGAGGAGGAAGGTCGGGCCGATAAGGTTGAGGTGTTGGTGGTGGCTGATGCATGGTTTGTGGTGATGGTGTTGTCCATGGAGTTGGAGGAGAGGAGATCGAGGAGGAAGGGACTTGGTCGACGACCATGGCCGATGAGGAGGAGCTCCGGCCATGGTGTCGGGCTCAGGCCATGAGGGGGGGTCGGGTTGTCCAATGGCTATGGTGTGTGCATGGAAGAAGAGATGCTACTGTGTGTTGGGTTGATGGAGTTGTTTGAATGAAACAATTAATTAGAAGAGAGAGAAGATGAGATGCTTTCCTAGAATTTAGGGCCGGCCTATGGCCAAGGGGGAAAAAGTTGGCTGTGAGTAGGATGGAGAGAAATGGATGGGTGAGATTCATTTAATGGGAAATCAATGGTTTGGATTCAATGGGGGAAAAATAGATCATTCCATGGAATTAAAATCAATAAAAAATTTCTATTAAATATAGAAAAAATAGGCAAAATGAGTATTAGTATTTTGGACAGGAAAATATGGGGGTGTCCCGATAGAGAATAACATGGAGCTGGACTGGGCTCGGTGGAGCCGGATTGGATCAAAACTGGACATTGTGCAAAAATTAAATTAAAATTAGGTGTTGATGATCATGAGCGAATAAGTAGCACATAGGAATTCCAATAAATGGGACACAAATGACGGACGGATAGTAGGCTCAAAGTGGGCCATGTCCATAGTTGGGACGGACAGGTTTTGGTCGACAGGGGACCCACAAATCAAGTTGGAAAATGAAGGTGACGCCGTGGCGCAAAATAAAATTGGGTCACGTGTCGGGAAAGTTGTGCGAATCAAATGGAGCACAAAATGACGTGGATTAGTGGGAAACAAAGGTCATGGGTGACGAGCGTCTCGAGTAGATCATCAATGAGGAGTTGGTTTCAAGAAACTGACTGGTCTTGCGCTTCCAATTTAAATGTCATGGTAACGCGCTGAAAATGATCAAGAAAAAGAGTGAGAAAATAAATATCACTCAAATGGTCTAAACCGACCCGAAGTTCAGCGAAGCAGAAAGAGCACAAGGGAACAAGTTTGGGTGGGACACCATATACCGTCATGAAGGTAATCATGTCCAGTCCAAAATTCGTGAAGAATATTTCCAGAATTGAACATCCCTGATACTCCAAATATCAATGGCATGGAAAAGTACACTTAAGGAAAATTAAACAGAATAAATTATTTATCAAACCAATAAATCAGAAAATAAAATAAAATGAAAAAAATCAACCCGAAATTCAGGGTGCTAACAGTCGGTAGCGCCATGTTAGGATAGTCGGGATCGCACGACAGTGACAACAGAGGATGCTTACGGTCGGCACCACCACTCATGGAGTAGCGGTAGCACCGGGTTGGGGCGCCGGGTTGGGTTGTCGGGATCTCCACGATGGGAACAACGACCTCCAACAGTGGTGGTGCCAACCGAGCACCAGTATGGCCAGAGTGATGGGGATGACGACCTCTACGAGTGGTGGTGCCGACGGTGGACTGGACTGGACACATGAAATATGAGACAATTTTATTAAACAATTTATTTTTTAAAATTATTTTACCAAAAAGAATTTTGCAGTGTAGTCCAAAGTTTGAATATGACATAAAAGTTTAAAGAGAGTTTAAAAGCTTCTTTTTGAAAGAAAAAAAATTAAAGTGTACATTTTTTGGATGTAAACATCCAAACAACATTTATTGAACTGCTGACTTTTAAACCCAGAATGTTGTGTTTAAATGGACATCCAAACAGGTCCCAAGTCATCAGAATGGGTCAGCTATGAAGCATGAGATAGATTCCACAAAATAAGTGAAGAATTATTTATGACCCGTCTGTCAACTGACATTTACCCTCTATATCGGTGCCAAATTCTAGGTGAGGTACTACCCCTTATCTAAGCAGAACAGAATGAGTTTCAGATGCCAGCTCCTGAATATATTACTATATTAGAGTAAATTAAGCAAAACATCTTTTTTTTCATCAACATCACTTTACCTTCCTGGCATTGGAAACAATCAGAATACACCATTACTAACTTACATGACGCTCTATCTTCTTACAGTGGCAACAAAGGAAGTTAACAATAACTGCACCCACTGCCTATAGTGACCACTCTCATCTAAACTCAGATCCTCACTGTCAGGACAATTTGCACTCGCCTATGCCTCGAGGTGAACTGAGATCTTCAACTTCGCAGTTTGGCATGGAAAGTGGAGACCTCCATGTTTGTTGGAAGCTTGCCCTGGAGTTCCACATTCCGGAACATGCAATCTAGAATAGAGTCCGCTGCCTATATAGCAAACACGTTCTGGAATGCAATTCGCTGCCTATATAGGCGAATTCAGGAAACACTGCCTGAGACCCTATTCATCATGGCTACCTCTTATGTTTTCTCCATTGATACAGTCAACTTAAAATTTCAATACATGGGGAGATAGGAAGATGGGGGATTCGTAAGGATTGTAACAATGAATTCTATGTTGTAGAAAGAAATAGCAACCAAGCTTATCACCAACACTGACATTTTAAAAGAGACTAATTTAGTAAGACTGCAAAAACAAAAGAAAATATACAACAAAACTGACAACAACAAGAGTCTTTGTTAGATTAGCCTTTATCCCAAATGTGGAGGTCAACCAAAAGAAACCAACATTTCAAAATAATAATAATAAATAAATAATATATGCAATGGATGCCTTCTAGGTAGCTGTTAACATATTGAAACAAGATTGTAGAGAAGAGGGCCCAAGTTATGGTTTTGTCAATACAAAGTGCATATAGTCAGATCCCTCATGAGACTTCATGCAGATTAAAAAAGTGTATTCATCACTTGCATTAATATTACTTGGAACATATAAAACCAAGTAGTAACTAGAGTGATACCAAGCCTGTAAGGGGGTGGATTTTGGTTCTAACCTTGGTAGTAGTGAATCAACTTAATTAGCTTAGCTAAGATGAGTTGCAATTGTGATAAGATGTTATCAAGACTATATTATAAACCAATGAGACTAGAGGATGAACTGTTAAGGTAGAAATGTGGAGAAAGCTTTAGCTTCTATAGGAATTAGAATCCATAAGCCAACTATGTGTACAATATGCTAGAGAACTAGTAAATGAAATAAGGGAACAGTTCCTGACTGCCAGGAAATAACTGATCATTTGTCTTTACCTGGGAGCCGTAATCCATTTTATGATGGAAAAATGGAAGGATAGGGATGTAAAATAGGAGCAAGACAACCTGATAACCTGGCCAGATTTATTAAAATAATTTAACTGGATAAGGAAGTGAGGTAAACATGCTATATTTGCTTTCTAACCAAAATCTCTCCAAAAGAAATGGAATGGCTATTTACACAAAAGAAATTACGAGATATAATTAGCCACTCCTATTTATCTGTCACGAAATTGACCATAGATCAAGTCTCCCTTTTGGAACTATTGAATACACCCATAATTCTGAGCTTCATGTTACTCCTCACAAGACACATGTCAGAGTTAGGGCATTCCAATCAGTTTGAGTGGGATGACAGTTTCTCAGTCTGAATCTATAAAATGAAAAATTTCGATCAAATCACACATCACTGAACAATAGCCCTTCTAACTTTTTAAGATGCTTATCTAAAGGTTCACGATATAACTAGGGAATACGTATCAGTACCACACACGAGTCACCGGATTGGCGATTATACGGAGCTTTCCCAGATCACTCGAGATTAGTCCATGCAATGTGATGACATGAATTCAAAACCGCTAATAATTTCCCAGTTCAATAATGTAAATGTTAAGGCAAAAGAATATCTGGGAAATATATGCCAGTTAACTAATTTCTATAAAGATGGCATGGTTAAACATGTAAATATTAAGGGAGAGCCATATATGGAAATAGATGCCACTTAACTAACACCCATTGAATAGTTTATATGTTTCTTCAACATTGGCATGTTTTAGATGTCACCTTTTAGTTTATGGAATAAGGACCATGGTTTGCCTGGGTTTAAGTTATCCATATGGTTATGTGTCAATTACTTAAAACATAAATACTAAAAAAAGTTTGCTCTAAAGAAAAGATTGGGAGAGAAATAGGGGAGGGGCTGTGTTGACAACAGCAACTCAGTCGACAGATGATGCAGACAAGGTGACGGAGAGATCGGCGATGGCTTTAGTCTTTCCCACATACCTTGATCACCAAAATCAAGCACTGCGCACGCGAGGACTGCTTGCTAGTTCGTTATAATACAATTACTTTTATGTTGGTTCTTATTCTTGCACAAGACTTGTGCTGTCTCACACTTGAGTAGCTTATGCTTGTTTCATTCCAAAGCAAAGCAAAGTGACGAGGACCAGATGAGTAACATTGAGTCATGAATTCGTCATGCTGATTTGAGACATTTGGTTTAGTTGTTCTAGTTTATTAAGTATTTGGTTTATCTTGATTCATCCTTAAGATGAGTTAAAATATTAGTTGGTTAGGGTCAATTTCTCGATGTACAAGTTTATACATGGCTATGTAAAGGAACTTAGAAATCATTTTATATTCATGCTTAAACTACAATAATCTTCATTCTAAAAAATACAATAATCTTCATCTTCTTTTTTTTATTTATCTTCTAAAAAACTCTACAATAGTATTCTCAACTTCTTCATAATCCTAAACCTTAATCTAGGTCACCTATATTCCTCCCCTTTTTACGCAGCTGTAACGGTAGCTACCTTGGTCCCCCTGCCTGAACCCCGGGCAATGCCACCCACCTCCAAGTGGGTTCCCAGCACAATTGACCATCCAACAGGTCCCCAGGACCACCTCCCAGGAGGTTTCTCGTTAGTCGACATCGAGCCTCTCTAGGCTGGTTCGAACCACCATCGAATCTCTACCCATCGTTACTCCAGTCCATCTGCAACTCTGTATGCTACCTGGACCGAAAACCAGATACTCCCGGGCGCCATGCTGCTCGAACTATACCCAATCAGGTCTTCTTGCTGCCAGACATGACCCGCCTGACCCCAACCCAGAGGGCCCTATGTCCTACGATACAGACCTGCCTACTAGTCGTGTCCTTCCCAACCCAAGTTCGTCACCAAAAACCCTTCCTCGTCCGGTACTTTCTCGTGACATCCACCTACTTGATTGTCAAGATCTTCTGCTTCAATCACGGTTCTGTGAACCACGAAACAAAGGTTTGTTTGAGCAGGTCGTCTCTGGTGGAACAAGACATTGTTCTTTCACATTATGTTGTCTGACTTTGTGATACTCTAGTAAACTTAACCCACCACATTGAATTTAATAGTTTACTTCAAAGATATACTAGGGGTACATATCGTTAAGTTTAAATATTTGTTTCTTCTTAATTTATTTGTGTGAATCCCCATTACTAATTGCAAATCGACCCATCTAAGAGCCCTCTAGGACTTGTCATGCATCCAAAATATCTTTATATCAAAATAAATATTATTTATAAAATATTAGTTCTTTATGTTGAGTCTGATTCTAGAGCAAGGAGTTGTACACTTGTACTGACTAACACTTGAGTTCATTCACACATTGGATGTAAAGCTCCTTTCTCTCCAAAGAAAAGAGAAGTCTCTTGCTTTACTACAATTTGTGCTTCTGTCTCTCCGAAGCAAAGAGAAGTCTCTTGCTTTACTCCAAAGCAAATTATGTCAGTCATGGAAGACCAAAACAAAGGATTTTCTCATGAGAAATGGAGATAGAGGGAGAGGCTTTCCCAAGGTTCGTAATACTGGTATTCGGACCCTTCTTATAAGTATCAGTATCGGCGGTTTAGGCAGTTTTGAATTAGTCTGGAATTAGAGTGATGTGAATCGACCTATTCGATTCACAAAAGATTTGTAGAAAAGAGAAACAGAGAAAGATAATGATCTTTTTGTGAGAAAAGAACAAACTCCCAACTTTGGTGGACGGACAAAGTCTAAATCCTTCTGATTGATACTTGAGAGTTTCTTCTCAATACAAGCATGGAAAATAAAAGATGGCTAACCCTAGTTTATATAGGGAAAAACAAAGGCTTAATTAAGGAAGGGTTATTATTGGTGAAAGACCAAAATAATCCTTCCTGACTAAAATAGGAAAATGACTTATTAAGGAAGGGTTATTATTGGTGAAAGACCAAAATAATCCTTCCTTACTAAAATAGGAAAATGACTATTAAGGAAGGGTTATTATTGGTGAAAGACCAAAATAATCCTTCCTTACTAAAACAGGAAGAGGGTTATTGTGGTGAAAGACCACAATACCCCTTTATGACTAAATGATGATAGGTGGGCCCACATCAATACCGCCCCCTAAAAGAGCCACCTTGTCCTCAAGGTGGAAATCTGAGAACTGCGTCTGTTGCTATGGCGGCCTCTTCCTCCGTCGGATCCTCCTTCTCCTCTTCCTCCGTGGTGGTCGTCGTGGGGGGAGGTCCCCTCTCTGGAAGTTGGCGGGATCCGCCATTCCCCCAAAGAAATTGCTGCCTCCGGCGTGCCTCGCTCCTCCTGGCGGTTCCGCTCCTCCCGTCCACGCCGGAACTCCCGCATGTGGAGCCGATCCGCCGGGACCGTACGGGTCGCCGGCGTCCGGCCACGGCCGCTCGCCGGCGGCTCCTCTGGCACCGACCGGCCAGGGGTGGCGGTCGGCGGCCGGCCAGCGACCGCCCCCAACGGCAGCGGCCCCGCCCGGGCTCGCGCGGTCGGCGGAGAAGCCCCCGCGACCTTCGGCCGCCGTCCGGCGCTGCTCGCCGGCCGCCAGGGCCCCGCCCGACGGCGCGGTGGTGACGGCGGGTGCGGGCCATCGCCCGTCGGCCGGTCCTCCGTGATCTTCGGTCGTTTCCCCCTCCGTTTGAACAAACCTTAGTTGGTCGCCTAGGGTTTGGGTTGTTGCCGCCTCCGCTTCGCCGCCATTGATCTTGTTCGAGATATTTTGCAACAACTTCATCATTGCCGGAATCGACTTTATCTCCTCCCGCATGCGTCGTACCTCGGTCTGGAGATCCTCCTGTGTGGACGCTTGATCTTTGATTGCGGCCTTCAAACTTTCGATCTCGATGTTGAAATCCTCCCGAAGCCCCTGGATCTTCTCCTCGATCGTGTTCCTTGTGCCGGACGCCATGGATCGTAGAGAGCTCTGATACCAATTGATGTGAATCGACCTATTCGATTCACAAAAGATTTGTAGAAAAGAGAAACAGAGAAAGATAATGATCTTTTTGTGAGAAAAGAACAAACTTCCAACTTTGGTGGACGGACAAAGTCTAAATCCTTCTTATTGATACTTGAGAGTTTCTTCTCAATACAAGCATGGAAAATAAAAGATGGCTAACCCTAGTTTATATAGGGAAAAACAAAGGCTTAATTAAGGAAGGGTTATTATTGGTGAAAGACCAAAATAATCCTTCCTGACTAAAATAGGAAAATGACTTATTAAGGAAGGGTTATTATTGGTGAAAGACCAAAATAATCCTTCCTTACTAAAATAGGAAAATGACTATTAAGGAAGGGTTATTATTGGTGAAAGACCAAAATAATCCTTCCTTACTAAAACAGGAAGAGGGTTATTGTGGTGAAAGACCACAATACCCCTTTATGACTAAATGATGATAGGTGGGCCCACATCATAGAGTTCCAGATTTCTTTCTTTGAAAGCCAAAAACTAATAAACATTTAATAAAATACTAGAAAATATGTGATACAATTAGGTATAATTTTATGTATCACTTGTTGTTTCATGTTAGTTTTGAAGGAAATAATATCCAACATTCTTTTATGTTAGTTTTGAAGGGAACAATATCCAACATTATTGAATATGCTCTATCGTTCCCCATTATAGATACTTTTATATTTTACTTGCTCTTTAGAAAGAAATTAATTGAAGATCGATAAACATTGTGAAATTATAGATATACAACTTCGATATATGGTAATTATTATAATTCTTTGATAATAGATCTTATCGACACAGCATGTCGGTCTTATGCACGGCCAAATTATTGTGCAAACACTAATTTTCATACTTTTCTTTTTTCCTTTTAATGTTTATTTGTTAAATTTACTAGGGTCAATATCGACAAGTCTAGGCTGTTATTGATAGTGGTCAATATCAGATATGGGCATGCCAAAAGGATTTGACGTGTCAATAACACTATGAACATAACTTTTTCCTCATAAGAAAATAAAAGAGGGAGAGAGATGTCTATACACATGTCAATATTTCCTCGGAATAGAATTCCACCACCAACCAAGTGTCGCTCGCTTCTCGAAACTTGCCTTCACACATGAATCTTGAAGCTGTCCCCATGTTGCATGTGAGGGTTAGCTTGCTATTTTAGTTAGTGGATAAAGACCACAATTCACAAATTTTTGGAAGAGAAAGAGGGATACAAATGGAAGCTCCTAGTATTCTTAATGACGACAACATTGTGCTTCTTCCTATCTTGGAACACAAGGTTTTTGAAGCTTGATATCGTCTCTCTCTCTCTCATGAATTCTGCATGATAGATGGTATATTTGTATCCCTTGTGCTATAATGCTAGAAATACAAACAAAAGTGTAAGGATACAAACCTGATCAGAAAGATGGCCTTCTTTTCACAAGAAGCGGTCAAGCTTCTCATATAATCGGACCGGGGGACCAGATTCGAGTATACCTCAATCATATCAAGTTTTGTTTTCGGATTTAATGTGACCCTAACCCAATTTGTTTACACCCATAACGATGTGATGCAAATGAGGTTACCGACTTCAATAATGCAGTACTTAAGGATTTGGATTATGTTAGAAGGTGTTCGTATATTGGGGTCTGTCAAACAATCTGATCGATACGAGCACTATTGAGGCCAAGCTTATAGACTTCCAGCTACTGACACCAGATGTACTCAAGCTGATTTTTTAAAGAAAAAATATATATACGTGAGATTCCTAACGCACTCTAGGCTTATTCCTGCTATATTTGTCATTGTGATGGTCAAACAAAAAAAGAAAAAGATACAAAATTGAATAGATATTTACAAACTAGAATTGAATATGTATAGAGCTTTTACGCATTTAGTAGCAACCACTAAAGTCAAAGGTGCGCCCAAAGCGCACCTCACTGCAAGGTGCCAACATAGTGCGCGTAGCCCTTAGAAGCCAGAAACTCCTAGAAGGTCAACGAATCTCAGTAAGAACCTCGATTCGGCGGTTCTTACTTTGGAGCTTGTTGGGAGCTCGCTTCTTCGATGACGAAAGCTCATTCCTGGGCGACGGGAGCACATTTCTCCGACTACATGAGCGTTTTCCATAATATGATCATAATTTTAAAATATAACATAAATTTTGGGAAGAAAGTTAGAAGATTTTTAATACACGTTTATCAAAGTACCAAGAAACTAACGGTGATTTACCTTGACATCATAAAATTCAACATGCGAATGATCTCTGTGTAACTTTGAACTGAACTTTATAAATTCTAATAAATATTAAAATATTTATAAATTTTGATAATAATAATTAATATACACAATTTTTTTATTAGCACACGCTCCCAACTTTAGACTCTTCTAAGTAGTCATATTCCCCCGCTCCCGCTTTCGCTTCTGGCTTCTGAGGCGTAGTCACGCCTTCCATATTTGCTATTTATTTTGGCTCTATAGATTTACCTGGTAGAAAATGGTAGTATTGGTGGTGACGATGATTTGATAGAGTTTGATGAAGATAAATGATTGTTCTATTTGTTCTGTTTTTATTTTGACAATTTGTATTCCTTTTATTTTGTTAGTTATTGTTAGAAAACACAAATTCGTGTTAGTTTTGTTGACTGCTACTGCTGCTCTGCTAGTTCACTTGGTTATATTTTAGGCTAAATTATAACTTGATACCTTCAGCTATTTCAGTTTTTCAACTTAATACCCTCAACTTTGATAGGTGCTAACTTGATACCTTGAAAAAAAATAACAAAATTGCCCCTCCCCTCTACCTCCCCCCCCCCCAAGCACCCCCCTCCTCCAGTTGGCGATCCCCCCCCCAACTCTTGCCTCCCACCGGCCACCGGCGACCTCCTCCACCCTCGCGCCTACGACCTCCCCTCCACCGCGCGCTGTGGGCCGTCCCGGAGCCGCACGGGGTAGCAGGACGCCGGAGGGGGCAGCCGTAGCAGCCGGAGGCTGCGCGAGGCAATGGGGCACGCTACAAAAGGTGGGTGCGAATGTAGGGACACGACGTGGGCTGGCCCGGAGAAGGAGCTGGGGGGAAGCAGTTGCAACCGGAGGCGGGAGCACGGGGGCGGTGGGGTCGCGAGCGAGGGAAGCGGCTGCAGCCGGAGCCGGAGGCAGGGGTACGGGGGTGGCAAGGTCGGGGGCAGCCGCACGGGAAGGCGGGGCAGCGGGTAGCGGGCGTGGGGCTGCGAGGCACGGGGTAGCAGGGTGCGATCGGAGTTCACCGGGAGACGCGCGGGCGGTGTGGGGGCGGTCGCGGAGGGGTAGGATGGCCGGAGGGGGGGGGGAGGGGGGCTGCCGGAGAAGGAGGGGGGGGTGAGGGAGTGTTGTGGGTTAGGAAGGGAGAAGTTATTATTTTTTTTTTTTTTAATTTTGGATATCAACATAAAAGTTATTATATAGTTGAGGGTACTAAATTATCAACTACCAAAGTGTAGAGGTTATCAAGTTGAACATTTTGGATAGTTGAGGGTATCAAGTTGTAATTTAGCCTATACTTTAACATATTTTTGTTAGTTTTAATATGTTATTTGATTTTATTTTTATTTATGTATGTTTTTATTATTTATTATTTTATGCCTCACTTCCCATGAATGCAGTTCAATGGGTAGATCAAGTTGGGGCAAAAGTAGTGATATATAGCATCAAAATTGTGCCCAAATTTGCTAAAAATAACTATACCCAGCATCAAATTAGTAAAGAGAGAGGGGAAAAAAAAGGTTTGACACCTCATTCGATCTCGATCTCCTGAGCCAAGCCGCCATCCCGTCCTCCTCCCCCCTCGCCCATCCCCTCGGCGCTCGCCACCTCGTCCGGCGAAATCCCGGACGCCTCCACCGTCCTCGCGATCCACTCCTTGAGCGGGTCCTCGTTCAGGTTGAGCCTCAGGAGCCCCGCGAAGACCCCGCCCAAGAACGCCACCGGCTCCTGCACGGGTTGCGCTCGATCAATTCACCCACGCACGGAGAGTAATAAAAAAGAAAAGAAAGAAAGGGAGGATGGGTCGGTTACCTTGGCCGCGTCTTTGAGGATGGGTTGGTCCTCGATGGGATTGAAGAAGGCGCAAACATTGAAACTGGCAGCAATTCTTGATTTTCTCGATTTGGAAGAAGGAGGAGGAGGAGGAGGAGGAAGGAGAGGGGGAGCAGCCATGAAGCTCTTCTTCTGCAGCTGGAAAGAAGGAGTGGGAGCGAGTGGAGTTGGGATTCGGAGACTCGCCATTGATGATGGGGAGGAGGAGAGGAGGAGGGGGAGAGACATTGCTTTCTGCTGGAGAGGAGAGAGGAGACGAGAGAGCTTTTCAGAGGAGTGGGAACTGAGAGGCAGACAAAGAAACTGAGCGAGGGTTGGTGGGGGGAGGGGAAGGGTTCTTTTAACTTCCTAGGGGGCAGGTATGTAATTGTGTACAGAAATGTGTGCACCTGGATTCTTCTAATTTTCTAGCATTTTTAATTCCATTTCCCTAAAAAGAAATACTAAAATAGTAAACAAACAAAAAGTTTAATTCTAAGCTTTTACACCCCGGATCCTTGGCTCGACGGTCCAAGGTCGTACTTTGGCCCATCATTATTCACAATCGGATCGAGTCTCGTCACAATCGGATTGTCAATACTTCAGCGATTCTCTCATGTGGTCGCTAAAGTCTAACGCAAAGAGTCGAGATTGAGGCGAAGGAGAAAAACGTTGCGGAGGAGATCTAGGTCATTGAAGAGCAATCGTTCTCATGTGGTCGCTGAGGTCGAGCGCAAAGAGTCGAGATTGAGGCGAAGGAGAAAGACGTTGCGGAGGAGATCTAGGTCATTGGAGAGCAATCGTTGACGTCGTCAGCGATCAGGGTCGACCCTGGGGTAAGCCTGACAAGCCATGGGACTTGGACAACCCCTCTTTACTAGGACAACCCCTAGTGCTCAGTATAATTCCACTAAAGATAAGGATCACGAATGACCACCAGGATCAGCTGACAATAAGAGTCAAAAGACAACCAAAATTAGCTCCAGAATAGAACAATCCAACCCTCCGGGTCGACCCTGTCGACGATAGCCAGAACTGGAACGAAGGATCGGAGTCGAATTCGAATATGGATCTCAAACGAGGTGGCTATAGTGAAAGACTTGCTCATGGTCTCAATGAGGCTCGTGGCCAAAGGTCAGAGAGAATGAGGATAGTGAGGATAAGTGGGTGCTTAAATAATAAATAATAAAACAAAAAAAAAAAGTTGTGTTGACGACGACTTAAGATGAAGAATGAGAGATGACAGGGAGGATGAAGATAGAGATCCTTAGGAAGAGAAGAAGATGGTATTTGAATTTAGAAAAGATGTGCATTTGTCTGGACTTTTTATTTTTTTGAAGGATAATGATAACTAAGGCTGAGGTGCAGAGTTGGAAGAATTGTGTATTTTGCATATCGACAGAGAGTCTATTTCATGACATAGTGCACATTTTTTGTCGCATGAACCAACTACCTGCCAATTGGTAGACGTACTGGGATGGTGCATATATGATGCATGAATCAGCTAACCATACATTGGTGAATGCTTGCTACATATAATGTTCGGTAACATACTGGTTTTACCAATTTATTGCAGAAATTTTCTACAGCTCTATGTAATTTTTGGGGCTATTTAGTTTTAGGTATCACATGTACATGCATAATAGGGTTTGGTTCTCAAAATTACTGTTCACGTAGGCTAACGAATAATGATTTCGAGACCCAAATCCTAACATCGGTGAATTTTGATACTCCATGTCTCTCTCGCGGGGAATGAGTCATGCTCATTAATATATTTGTAAACCATAATATCAGGGGCTAATTAGACTTTAGACATTGAATTTTATACCAGCTTATAGTTTAAATCCTAACATGTTCAATTGATAGACCCTAAATTTTTATTTATTTTGTTTTAGTTTTCTCATTCTACCTTCCCTAGTGTATATGAAGGTTTTATTGTCAAGCATCAATGGAAAAGATAAAATAAATAATAAAATTCAGGGCATAAACTTTTTAATTGAATGGGTCATGACTTAAACTTTTTAATTGAATATTTCACATAAGACCATCTCCAATGGTGATTTCTAAAATTGAGTTCTTATCCTATTTGGCATTATTGTACTTTAAGAAGATTTCTATCCTAGTTGGAAGAGTTTCTACATAGAAATTGTAGACATACAAAAATGGTCTCCAATGGTTTTCCATTTCTATCCTATGTGTCACATAGTAAAAGGACTAATTTAATGATGTGAGGCTCAATAATAATTGTCATGAGAGATAAAAGAATTTCTATGACTCCTAGAAAGTTTTCATCCTACATCATTGCCACCTAGGATAGAAATGGTGATAGAAATCACCATTGAGAGAAATTTTTTCTAAAATTGATTTCTTCCATAAAAATAGGGAAGATAGAAACCCCCATTGGAGATGGTCTAACTGTGCAGTGTGCACTGGAGAGGCTTGTTGTGGCGTGTTGGCGTGCTGCAACACAGTTGGCTGCAGTTTTTCCTGCATTATCGACATGCAACACATTCCCAATATTTGAGCGATTTAGAGCGGAAAACATTTGACATGTACATGACATTACGAGAAATACGAGAGTTTAGGGGGTTCCAAGGAACCTCTCGATGCTAAGAAACATTTCATTACTTTGAAGCTTTAACTGCGATATTTTCTCCTCAGCCAGGAGACAACAAAAGCTTCTGTTTAATATTTACAGAGTTATTCTAATATGGCAAACATATCTTCGTAAACCTAGTCTAATATGAATTAGCTCCTAGATTAACTGCAAGTACAGAAAGATGGAGCCAGCAAATTAAGTATACAAAATAAGCAATACTTGATTTTCCTTCTTCGCCTGAAGCTTTTCATCAGACAGAAGGAAGCAAAGCAGTGGTAATCCTCAAGGCGCAACTGCCATTAGAGTTGCCTCTGCCACAGTTTTTCTTCTTTTCCAGAGGGAAACTGTCATGTGAAGCCAAGTTGTGGGAAGCAGAAACACTTTGGGGCTCATCCTCTGTAAGCAGCTGCATGAACTCCAACCAAGCCACATCCCATTCTACAGCTTTGGCAATGGGCAGTGCTGCATGCAACACTAGGACCTCCTGGAACTGTGGACCTTGCAGCATTCTGTCCTAACAAATATGGAAAAAATTCTTCAACGTTAGAGGCGAATAGTAACTAAAAATTTGCTGATAGGTTCGTATATTAGACTGTCAATGTCGTGTATATATCACGCAACTAAGTGGCTGATCTAAGGCTCGTATGTATACAATTTACAAGACAGATGACATTTTTAATACATAAACATAAGACAAAAACCTGACAAAGGCAAGTTCTTGGTTCTGGAAGCATATACCATCAACTTGATTCTTCCTAGCCATGACTGCCACCGGTGCACTAATATGCTTGGAGTAATTTACTTTTAAATACCTTCAACTTTCATGTTTTTTGCAGATTGTTACATCAAACGTTTTTTATTACCAGTTCCAACTAAGGCCTGATGTCTCATGTATACTTGTGTAATTTAATGTTTATAGGTTGTTTTTGCATTTCAACAACAAAATGTGTTACTTAAAGAGTTTTATGTCAGAAATGACCCTTTCCTGAACTATATATTGGACTTAAATTTGGGTTATTGCACTTGACCTCCAGGTTCTATGGTGGTAACAAGCTTTAACTACCCAAGTCTTAAGAATTTGACTAATATGGCCCACGAAGAGTGGGCGATACCAACATCAACAATTTGTCAGAAATAGTACAAGTTATATGAACTTGTGAAATAACCGTACAACACCATTGTGGGGTTTTAAGTGCGCCATTTCCAAAACCAAAATCTAGACCTTTGTTCTTTGTAGATCTTTTCATCAATCCTCAAACCCATGGAAAATACTCTAAAGGAGACACCAGTAAATTTTCATTTTGCCTTCAAAATCATGTGATATATAAAATTGCAGAGTATTGGTGTTTCCAAATTAAGGAAGAACAAAAAAACTACTGAGAGGGGGAGAACTCGGAGAAGGAAGTAAACTTAACCGTAGCAGTCTTCAGAGAAATTGATGACATTTACTGTATTTAAGTATACGGTCTCATCTGGTATTCTAAATATTCTCTAATCCTAAATCCAGTGTTGGCTAAAACATACAAGACAAATCATATGTTCCAATGGTTCAGTGAGTTTCACACGCAACAAACATAAACTCGACAAAACTATATAAAAGTGGTCGAAATTCATGAGAAATAGTCCAAAGGAGAACATAAAAGCTCTCTTTTTATTGGAAAACATATGTTCTATTTATTATTTTATTAACTTCCACTAAAACCTGCAAAAACCAAAGGATGCTAGTATTTGGGTTTTTCCCAATTACTCAAGAAGATCATTTGTTCTTACTATGGTAAGGTAGAGAAGATATTTAGTTTATCACTAGGACTTCAGGGAAATTAATGACTTACATTATATTTAGATATACAGTGTCCGTTGGTAGTTTAAGATATTCCTCGTATCCTAAAATCAGTGGCGGTCGAAAACAAGACATGTAGTACGTTACATGATAGTGTTTCAACATGGTACAGAAACGGGATGAAAATGGCCAAATCTTCATGGCAATCAGTCCAAAGGAGCACCATGAAATCTCGTCCCTTACCTTTAAAACCATGTTCTTTTACTTCTTCTAAAACTAACTTTCAGTAAACTTCCAACCCAAAGCAAGGTATGGGGTTCTCAATTAGTGCAAGAAAGTCAAAATTTTGTTCTTATCAGGTGGCAGAGAGAAGATATTAAACTTACTCCTATCAGTCTTCAGTTACATTTACTGTATTTAGATATATGGCGCCCATTGGTATTTGAAAATATTTCGTAAACCCTAAAATTTGTGTTGGCCGAAAACATAGAAAACAGATCATGTGATCCAACAATTCAGTGATTATGAGAAGGCTACAACTGAAACTGGACGAAACTATCAACACTGGCCAATAGTCGTGTAAATATTCCAAAGGAAGTTCCATGCTCCTCTCTTTTAAAATCATGTTCCTAGTAATTCTTTCATTAACTTTCAGTAAACTACATAACCAAAAGGACGGCAGAGAATTTACGTTTCCAAATTACTCCAGAAAACCTAAAGTGTTTTCTATTAGGGTGAGAAATTAATTACCACTAAAAAAGTCGACATAGGTGTCGCTTGGTATATGATATATTTCAAAAACCCTAAAATGTGTTTGCCGCAGCCATAGTAGTCATTTCATTGATTCGGTGAGTTTCAACATGCTACAACAGAAACTGGCGAAAACTATAAAAAATTGGCCAAAACTCTATGAAATGATATCAACATCTACAACGAATATGTTTGATGAGAACATCGACCGACTCCTTGACAGGAATATGACATCAATTATAATTTTCACCTTGAGGGTTTAATGTACAAAGTTTGGTTCACATCATAGTCATAGTTGCCAGTAAATAAGGTGATGAAAAAACTGTAAACATTGATCTGGATATTGGTTTATAAAGGTATAGATGCATGGAATAACTAATACAGATTAATTCATGAAACGTATCCTTTCCAATATCATGAATATTCTATTTCCTGTTTTATGCAGATAGAAAAGCCTACTAGTTATATAATCATTTCATGCTTATACTTATGGGAGAACACTTTGAGATTGTAAACTGCATATCCATATTCATGCTTTTACATTATGTGAAAATGATAAACGAAAAAGACATGTATAGAAAGTCATCTTAGGACAACTGTAGTGCATAACTACATTTTAGGATAGTCATAGCTAGAAAAGGTATAATTGCTTTTACGTGTTCAAATATATCATATCATCTATTTCTAGAAGACTAGCGGTACTTGAATGACTAAAAAAATATCGTAAATGGTTACTGAATATGACACTCGGTTAAGTTATAATGCAATCAAAAGGGTGGACATTATGGGGGAAAATGGTTTCCTAGGGTTCTCATAGATTTAAGATAGCTAAAGAATGCAATCAGACCTTCACATATTCTCCCAAAACCTAAGAGCAAATAGAAACTTTGGTACCTTGGGATAAAACTTTTCAAATATGATCCTCTAGTAGTATGCCTCCTTTGTTGTAGGAGTATTTTCAGGATAAACAAAGCTCGCATGCAGTAACATGGCATCTGAAAGTTGGCATGTAAAAACAACAGAAGAAGTATAATAGAAAAAAAGATGTAATGTGAAGCAGGAAGACATGTAGATGCTGACTTAGCTGGATGTCAGGATGATAAACGATTTACGTCAAGATATCGTGCTATGCTCAGTGGCAATTTGGACTTGGAGAAGTAAGAAACAACCAGAGACTTGCCACAGGCTGAATATCGATCTTTGGCAGATATAGTATTGGATTTGTTGTGGCCTGTGGGTCACTACAATATTATCGGATATTAGGTCACTCCAAAGATGGTATTAAAGATGTATTATGATAAGAAGGGAAAAAAAACTAGCATTGCTCGACATGAACGCATATGATGCATGAAGATTGATCGACATCTTATCTGGGACGAGTTATGTCAAAGGAATTGATCAACCTTCATGTTACATCATAAAGTCTTAGCAGATATTCTAACTGAGGGACTTTTCAAATAACAGTTCCCAATTTCTGTGTCCAAGTTGAGCATGATTGACACTAATGCTCCATTTAAGGGGAAGTGTTGGATATAACTATATAAAGAGAATATACCAAAACAAAATTTCAAGCACTTAGATCCAGAATTCCGATATAGCTGGTTTTATGGAATAAAGGAACTGAAAGTATTCAAGTTCCATCGAGATTTATACCAGGTCCTAGGTCTCCCAGCATAAATTCTGGTAGGATTGAAAATGTTGTCTCCTCCTCGTCATCATCCAAGCCTTTTCCCATCACAACGGGTTCGGCTACGGAGCATAAGAAGGCTCCATATAAAGTTTTATGACCGGCTATCGACCTGATGTCAACTGTCTTTGTTGGTGTCAAATTCCTACCCAAGGTAGCAATGAGCATGAGAGGGTCATCAGGTAGGTAGACCTTGGATTGCAGTTTAACCTCATGCAACCAAGCACCCTACAAGTTCCCCTAGACTATAACGATTGTGGATGAAGAGGTAAATGATACAATTTGTTATAGGGAATTGCATTCATCAATATGACACATTACGCAAAAGAATGAAGGAATGACAATCCCAAAAAAGGTTCTCTCCTATATATATGTAATGTTCCCTTTGGAGAACTTTATGAAAAACACCAAATTCTTTCTCTTTCTTTTCCTCTCCTCTTCATCTTCTTCTCTATTTCATCTATTATCCTCAATGGGTCTTTATAAACAAAACAAAACAAATAAGAAGAAACGAATATCAAGCAGCTAGAATTTTGGATATGCAAAAACCATGTCATCTATCAATTACTACAAATTCAAAATAAGATTCTCAGGTATATATTATTTCACACACATTTTTATGCACACAAGATTGCACATTATTTTCTTAGGCATTCTTCTGTTCTAATTCGAAGGCAGGGTAAAATATTTAAATAGTCAGAGGAAAAGGAGAACTATGCTCATGTAACTTGCAAAAGGAAAATGACTTATAATATTAAATAGTCAGAGGAAAAGGAGAACTATGCCCATGAAACTTGCAGAGGGAAAATGACTTATATTTTTCTTCAATAAATAAAATTTCTTTGCATATACCTTTTGGCTTGTTCCTGTTGAAACTCCTCCTTACTGGGAGCTTTATGAAAATTAGAGATAGCCCCCAAAGATTTCGTCTGAACCTTCCCCCGAAAGAACCATTTTCACACCCAATGACTTTATGTTGCATGACATCAAAAACAATGGTGTGCTTGCCCAAATGGTGCTCACATCATATGTTTCAGTGTGCTGGATGACTTCTTCCAGTGCATCGAAACCTTCCTGACAAAGTGAAATGAGAAGAAAAAAAGAGATGCCGTAAACTTCTGTAGAAGTTCAATACCTTATTTTCCCATTTTACAAATAAAATAAAATGTATACCTGCACTGAGAAATGAAACTCATGATGATAAGTGCCAAGGTAACCTGCAACTTCTCTAGCAGCTTTCAAATCAGGGAGCCATGTACGCAAGTAGCGTTGGGGGATTAGAAAAAGCAGAGAAGTTGCAGTATGAAGTCAACAAGCAGGCATTTCCAACTCTATGAATCATGAATGCTTCTGCATCTGTATGATTTGATAGCAGAGTGGACGAATATCCCAGAAGAAAACCTCCAACAGTACCTCAACACAGACATAAAATACTTTGATCTTGAGAGTAAGTTAAATGACTAATAAACAAGGGATGGGGTTAATCAATATGTATCTCGCTGGCTGTGAATCTTGTATGTTATGCTTAGAATGACTGGCTTATAGTTTTGGGTATAAAGACCGAACTCCTTATGAGCTTACTTGACCATTACAAATTATGCACAGAGGAATTAAAGATGATCTGAATAAACACAATCACCGAAGATTTGTGAAACTGCCATGTAGCTGTCTCGTGAATTGGCATAGGCATATACGCATCATAAACTTGTGACCAAGGTTCACAGTATCGGTATCGGAATCGGTATCGGACTATTCCTATGAGTATTAGTATCGGCGATATCGGTAGTATCGGCAGTATCGTATCGGAGTATCAGATTTTTTGGTATCGGAAAACAAATAATTATTAATAAATTATTTATATTTAAAAACATATATTTTATACATTTAGGCATAATTTTAAGTATTTTAAGTATTATTTCTTAGTAGTTTTGAAATTAAATTAAATAGTAGTCACTCTTATCGATTGATTTACATACAATAGATTGAGTTTCTTATTTTACATGCTTTTACAACCTTATATGATTTAAACCCTTGTTGATTTGTCTTTTTCGTTTAATTTTCTTTGTCGAATTGACCGGAAAAAAGATCCCCAATGTCGGTATCGGTCAGTATCGGGTATCGGTCGGTATTGGATCGGGACATGCCAAACCGTATCGGTATCGGCCGTATCGGATCGGTATCGGCCGATACTTTAAACCATGCTTGTGACGTCAAATGTGAAGCGAGAAGGAGATTCATAGCACTGTATTTAAAGAAGGCCAAGCTTGCTGAGTTGATGGTTACATTTGAATTTTGGAAGAATTGGCCTGAGATGCAAGTAATACCACATATCTTGACCATATCAGTGTGAGAAAAACAGGTGCTCTGAAAATCTTTTGATGGAATTAAGTTTCTCGAGTATGGTCCTTATAGTAATGGAGGCAGGAACTGGTCCTGCAAGAGTCCTGGCCAGCTTAGTTAAAGAGAAATGCAGAAGAAGAATCTTGGGCTTCACTTCTAATATCCGAACCACCAGATCATGTGCATTATGAAACGTGAGGGCTGGATGAGTATAAAACGAAAACGACCATTCTGCCCAACGGATGCTGCTTAGGAAAACCATATAAGCCTTGGAAATCTTTGAAAGTTTATTCTGCTTTATCCACATTAATCTCCAAAAGTAATTTGAAGCTTCCTCGAACGTTTTGCATAAAGGAGATTTCACATGGAATAACATATAAACTTTTGATGGTATTGCTCAGACTATGTGGTAGATTCCAACCCATCTTCTAAAAGCACGAACTTGCTCAAGCCTCTTACTTTGAGCATCCGTTCTGGCATCTGATTGTTTCAAATTCCTGTACAGACCTTTATGGAACTTCAAGAACTCCCTCTTATATTTCCATTTGTCAGTATACATTTTATACTTCAACATAAAATTTACAATCTCCATTACTCTCTCGAAATACCCACCTCTAAGAAAGTTCAAGAGCAAACACTCTAACAAATCCCTGTCTGCTGGTAGAACTGTGTCTTCCAGTCTCTTCCTAATTTCCCCCCACAATATTGTGATTTGACGATAAGCCTTCAGCGAAGCATAACCATTCACCAAATGGCTGAAGGTTAGAACTGTGGGTTGGACGTTCCTTTCCTCCATCAGCTTATAAGTCTTCAAAGCATCTTCCATCATTTTGGCCTTGCAAAAGAATAGGATTGAAGCATTAAGCTCGTATATCAGTGGACATGATGGCTCTTCTTTCCTGATTTCTCTGTCTAGAAAGCCAACCAAACACGATGACGTATCTGAAGCAGTGATTCTTGTATCAGGACGACAGGAGGTACCATCTTCACGGAGAAACGACGATATGACATCCTCGTCAGACAAGTTGACAAAATGACCCACTTTCCGTATCTGCTTTAATAGAACTTTTGATTCTTCCAGCATGTTTTCCCTGCAATATGCTCGCAAAAGAGATGTATAACTAGTTGTTCTTATAGTAATTTTAGCCGATTCTAGATCGTCCAGAATATCATGGGCAATCTCGAACCAACCCAACTGTATACAAGAATCGATCACATCCGAACTCAAACTAGGTTCTCTTTGTTTAGTTTCCTTCTCCATGTTAACCAACAGGTTAGAAAGTTTACTGCTTTTTCTTGCTTTCACATAACCATATATAATGTTTGCCATAGCCTTGTTAGTAGGAAAAAGCTTCCCATCCATAAAGAGAACAAGCCCAGAGTGACTTTGTGCATCAAAAACAAGATCAGTCGGTAGTTTCTCCAGATCAACCATAATCTTATAACCAGTTTTCAGATTACTCGACCCAATCTGGAATACACATGGCTTCCTAGGCCTGTTACTTTCTATAGATAAGGCATCAGAGGAGTGAAGAGACTTGGAGCACCGGCACAGATCTAGCAAAAGTTCTGCAGCAGCATCAAGATCATTATATTTGAAATGCAAGCTCAGCAAACAGTCGTAGAACTGCCTATAGTGACGATTTAGTATCACAGGAGCATCATCAATGTGTCCTTTTAATTTCTTCAACTCATCACGCTGTCCAATCATCTCATAGATCCGAGCAAAGGCAACGATGGAATTTGCATCAGCTACAACTCCTATACATGACATCAACTGTATAATCTGTTGGGCCTTTAAAACAGATCCAAACCTAGCACATGAATCCAAAACAAGATTAAACATGGTAGCACTGGGGATTACAAGCTTCCCTTGTCTAGAGCTCTTTCTGTCTACAGTACGATGCAGATAATGCCCACAAATTTCGATCAGAATTTCAGATGCAAGATATGACCCAACTTTTGTCTTCACAAGGTGACTAAACAAGGTGCTCCAAATATCACTTGATGGAATACTATATTTCTCCAACATGACCCTTAGGATTTTGGAGGCAGAGACCGGCAGTTGAGCTCTTGCAAGTGAAAGAGCTACCCTAGTTAAAGTCTCGTGGCGAAGAAGATTCGGCTTTTCCTTTAAAATCACAATTACTAAATCATACGCCTTACGAAGCCAATGAACATTGGATGTGTAGGAAGAAGAAATTATCAATTTGCTGGCAAGCTGTTGCGTCGGAAAACCAAACAAGCATTTGAAGTTGTTAAAGGCTTCCCATGCTTCATCTACACAGTCATCCTCCAAAGAGGTTTCAAGCTTACTCAGAAGTTTTTCATAAGAGGAGCTTCCCCACGGAAATTTTGCTTGTACACTAGTACATAAACAACGATGAGTATGCAGTGCAGAGAGTTTCTTGCAGTATGCAAATGACATACCAGTTCCATAAGAATAACTTATCTGTGATCCAGCATAATAAACCTGGAAGCAAAGATAATATTTGAAGCTAATAATATGATAATTTAATCATAATAAAAGGACAACATAAGAAGGAAAAAAACTTACACTTCTTGACTCAATGACATTAGCAGTTGAAGCTGTCGATGGAAACCGCCGGCGGAACATGTAAAGCCTAAAGAAGCCCCTCATTTTTGCACCATCACATAGAAATTCCCTCTAAGTATATATTAGATTCGTAGAGCCCAGAAGATGCTTGATTCTTTAAATAAGAAATTCACCGAAACACGTAAAATATTATGACCAGATTATCTGCCAAATGCAACCGGCCTACATAACAAGAAAAAATTGTAACTTTTGCAGAAGAGTTTACATGCTACTTCAAGAATCAGGGCGACATAGATAAAATCCATGATAGAGTTCACATGCTACTACAAATTGTATCGTATCGGACACGTTAAATATTATGACGGTTTATCTGGCAAATGCAACCGGCTTATAAGTAACAAGAAAAAAAATTGCAACTTTTGCAGAAGACTTCACATGCTACTTCAAGAGTCATTGCGACAGATAAAATCCGTGATAGAGTTTCACATGCTACTACAAATTGTATCGTATCGGACACGTAAAATATTATGACCAGATTATCTACCAAATGCAACCGGCTTATAAGTAACAAGAAAAATTGTAACATTCCGTGATAGAGTTTCACAAGCTACTACAAACTGTATCGTATCGGACTGGATTGGCCGATACGTGTCCGATACGAACCGATTCTAGGAACTAGGGCCTCGTTTGGTTCACGAATTTAGGGAACCAGGAAAGGAAAGTTGTTCCTTTCCTTTGTTTGGTAGCCACAAACTTGGGAATCAATTTCCTGACAAGAGGAAAAATGGAAGGGAATATGGTTCCACTCATGACCCATGGGATTGATTTTCCCTTCTCCTTTTCCAACATTTATTACAAAAAATTATAACAAAACTAACCATGTGTTATTGCTTAATTTACCATTAACTCCTTGTATTCTGGGTCCCTTTGGATTTTTATAATGTCATTTTTATTTTAAAAGGTAAGGATATTATTGGAACATTGATATTTTGCTTTCCTTTCCTGCACCAACCAAACACTGGAAAGAAAATCAAATAGTCTTTTCTAGGTAGTTTCCTTATTTTACCAAACAATAGAAAGGAAATGTGACAGGAATTCTACTTTCCCATTCCCATGGAAAGTACATGGGAATCAATTTCCCTTCCGTGAACCATGTTATTGCCGGGAACGCCGGGGCACGCTTTTCGATAAAAATACAGAAACTGAAACAGTTGTAAAAACAACGTTTCAAATGCAATTCCTTAAAGAAGGTTTTGCAACAGAGATCCAGAAGGACTCTGCAAATTACGAGATCTAAAAAAGATATCGTAATTCACGAATAATCTAAAGAGATTTTCGTGATTGTAGCAAACTGGCAGTAGTGCCTTCTAAAAAGAAGATACTGACAGAACTGCTAAAGGCAACAGAAGGGTGACAGGCGAGAAATAGAATTGCTGGGGTGAATGATCACCGTTGCTCAAAGCTTTATTCGCCCTCTGCGAACAGCTTCCAGGAACCAGCAAGGTTGACGGAAAACCTTGGAACACTCCTGCTCTTCTGACTCCTCGGAAGACGGCGAACTCCTCTGGCAATGGCTCTACTCTTCTCTCTCTGTTTGAAGTAACAGAACCCTCGCATACTAAAAAGTACTAGTGTTTGTGTAAAGAACACGCTCACTACTCTATTGTGTTAAAGAACACTTAGAGTTTCTCTCCTGGAATTCTAAATTACTTCTGTACACAGAGAGAGGAGAGAACCTGCATATATAGCCCACGGGGCGGCTGCCAAGCAGTTGCCTGAACTTCAGGGCAGTGGCAGAACCACTCCTGAACGTGCAGCAACTGCTGCAACCGTTTCCGCTCTAATATGCAGCCAGCCATGCGCACACTACGCACTCTACGCACACTGCGTACGCTGCGCACACTGCGCACTCTACGCACGCTGCGCACACTGCGCGTACTGGGCGTAATGGGCTGCGTACTGGGCTGCGTAACTGGGCTCACGTAACTGGCCGCGCAACGTGGTCGCGCAAGTGGCTCGCGCAACGAACGCAACTTAAGCGCACTATGCGCCTAGCGACGATGCTAACGTGCTAAGTGCAAAGTGCGCCAACAAAACGCCACATTACGCCTCATGAGCCCTTGAGCCCGAGTCCGAACCCGAGCCCGAGCCCGAGCCCGAGCCCGAGCCCGAGTCCGAGTCCGAGTCCGAGTCCGAGTCCGAGTCCGAGTCGCTAAGCTCCTACGGAGCTTAGCTCCATGGAAATAAATTTCCAAGAGCAAAAAGCTTACAGCTTCTTAATCGTTGATTAAGCCTTTATACCATTAATAATTAATCCCACATGGCACACACCCATGTGCACTACATGTGCATCTCTATAAAGAGCAAAGACTCATATATATGGAGATACACATTCCTTTCTAGCCGATGTGGGACTAAAAACCAAAACAAAAGGCTAAAAATCCAACAATCCCCTACATATCTCTATATATATGAGTACGAGTGTTCCCCACAGTAACTGTCCATTATGCTTTTAGGATAGATGTCACTTAAGACTTGAATCTTCCCACGTGAGTCAAAAATCAAACTATAATACAAGAATGGACTAAGCCTTGAATTCTGCATCATAGCTGAAATTCTTTTCACTCACATAATGTAGTTACATGTGCTTCTGGCTGCACATTAAAGGCCGTGTGCCAGCCTGGCTTCAGTGTATAATATTGGACGTCTACAAGTTTACCCTCAAGAGACGGCCTGATATCTCTTTGTCCATACACTATAGGTGAGTTCTTTATTAAAGAGACATGGCATGAAGCGTCCAACGCTTCCTTTGCGGTGCTACGCCGCTATGACATGGCCTTAAGCCGAGGACCTTACCCCGAATCACCGGGAACCTCATCGTAGTGTCATACTACCCGTAGCATGAGGTCTAACCCCTTTGTAGTGCCAAACTACCCAGCATGAAGCCTTACGCTTCTGTGCGGTGTTACGCCGCTACGACATGGCTTGCAAGGCCGAGGCTTTATCCCTAGCCGGGTTTACCTCATTGTGGTGCCGTGCCACCCGTAACATGAGTAACACCTCCTCTTTGTATTGCTAACTACAACCCTCTTTAATTCAATATACAGCATTAGGCCAACTGCCTATTTGCGGTGCTACGCCGCTGTGACTTGGCTAACATAGCCGAGGCTTTACCTCCTTCGAGAACCTCATGGTGGAGTCACCGCCACACATAGCATGGAGTCACACTCCTTGTAGTGCTGTGCTACCATGCTTCCTGTAAAACATACCAGACATTCCAAATGCCTGAGAACTCATTAAGGCATTTAAGCCAACCTCCCACAGGACCTATTTTCCGCAGAAAACAACAGTAGACAACAGTGGTTATAGGTCCGTAACCTCTCCATGCCCAATAGAACATGTACCCACCGTTCCTGATATCATTCCGATTAGTGGTCCTCCCTTGAACCAAAAGCTAGATGCCTAGTAGATAAATCTTTGAACTAATAGCATAAAACTTTATGGTAGGAATACAATAATACAATATCAGAATGCCTTCAAGCCCATTTTACAAGCTGTGTCATCGACCAGCTGGCGCTTGAGGCCCTTGGTGAACGGATCCGCCAGGTTCTCCTGACTCCGAACATCAATAACCGCAATAACACCTCTCTTGATAAGTTCGTGTAGTGCCCTGTGCTTCAACCGCACAGTCCTCTTCTTTCCGTTGAAGAGGTCATTTGATGCCACCGCCGCAGTCGCCTGGTTGTCGCAGTATATCGGTATCGCCGGTATTTGCGCCCCAACCACTGAAAGATCATACATGAGCTCCCGAAGCCATTATGCTTCCTCGGCTGCGGTATCTAGTGCAAAGAACTCAGATTCCATGGATGACCGCGAGAGCATAGTCTGCTTCTTCGACTTCCACGATATAGCAGCTCCACCCATTGTGAAAATGTATCCACCTGTGGACCTCTCGCTCTCCACCTCTGAGCACCAACTGGCATCACTGAAGCCTTCCACTACCGACGGATCTCCGCTGTAGTATAGTACATATGTCTGAGTCTTCTTGAGATATCTCATAACCCGTTCTACAGCTTTCCAGTGTTCAACACCTGGATTGCTCGTAAAACGACTCAGCATTCCCACGGCGAAAGCTATGTCAGGCCTTGTGGCAGTAGTAGCATACATCAAACTCCCGATTACGCTTGCATACTCCAGCTGCCTGACGCTTTCCCCTGAATTAGGCTTCAGCTTCATATCACACATGTATGGCGTATCGATCCCTGGAAGATCCCAATACCCATAACGAGTGATCATTTTCTCAATATAATGAGACTGTGACAGCGCTAGTCCAGTGTCTGTCCGGATGATCTTGATCCCTAAGATCACATCAGCTTCCCCCAAGTCCTTCATACTGAACTTGCTTGAGATGAATTTCTTTGTCTCTGTGACACATCTAATATCCGTACCTAGGATAAGCATGTCGTCCACGTACAGACAAACGATCACACCTCTTCCATCAGCGAACTTCGTGTAAACACACTTGTCCGTATAGCTGACCATGTAGCCATTTGACCTTATAACTTTGTCAAATTTCTCATGCCACATCTTGGGAGCCTGTTTAAGACCGTACAAGGATTTTACCAACTTGCAGACTTTGTCTTCAAGACCCCTGATGACAAATCCCTCTGGCTGTTGCATGTAAATCTCTTCGGTCAGCTCGCCATTTAGGAAAGCCGTATTCACATCCATCTGATGTATCACCATCTCATGTATTGCTGCGAGAGCAATCAACATTCTGATGGTGGTCATCCGGGCTACTGGAGCATACGTGTCAAAATAGTCAATCCCCTGCTTCTGAGAAAACCCCTTGGCTACCAACCTAGCCTTGAACTTATCAATAGTTCCGTCTGCTTTCATCTTCTTCTTGAAGATCCATTTGCATCCGATGGGTTTCGCTCCTTCAGGAAGATCAACCAACACCCAAGTGTTATTTGAGGTGATGGAATCAATCTCATTGTCAATCGCCTCCTTCCAGAAAACTGCGTCTCTGGTCTTCATCGCCTCATCATAGGTAAGCGGATCTGCTTCCACATGATAGGTGACAAAGTCACTTCCGAAGTCTTTCGGCCTCCTCATACGCTTAGCTGACGGTTCAGCTTGTTCCGGTTCAACCGTTGTATCAACAACAACATCTTCTTGGACCACATCTTCATTGAAGACTTCAGTCTCTTGTGCACCCTCATTATTCTCCGGAACATCCGGAAGAACAATATTCTTGTGCCTTGCAAACTTGTCTTCAAAATATTCTGCATCGCGAGATTCAATGATATGATTAGACTCTATATCAAGAAATCTCCGAGCATCACTCTTCTCGGCATACCCCAAGAAGATCGTCTTTGTAGTCCTTGTCCCAAGCTTCTGAATCTTTAGATCTGGAAGCTTGACATATGCCAGACACCCCCACACTCGAATGACATTCAAGTTAGGTCTGACTTTGAACCAGAGTTCATGAGGAGTAACGTCTGAAGTTGCACGAGGCACTCTATTTAGAATAAAAGTGGCCGACAGTGCAGCTTCTCCCCAGTAGCACTTAGGAAGACCAGCAGTCAACAACATTGAGTTTATCATTTCTGTTAACGTCCTGTTCTTCCTCTCAGCTACTCCGTTTGATTGAGGAGAGTACGGAGCCGTAGTCTCATTGGCAATTCCATGTTCTTTGCAGAACGATACGAATTCATGAGACCTGTACTCTCCACCTCGATCACTTCTTATCCTTTTGAGTTGTTGTCCAGTTTGCCGCTCAGCTTCGGCTCTGAACTCCTTGAACTTCTCGAATCAGATCCTACAGCAGACATGGCAGGTGGCTCCAGTATCTACCCACCAGTCTGAATCAGATCCTACAGCATCAACCTGTCCAATCATAGCAATTACATCAGTAATCATTGAGACTTTGCTAGGCTCACCTTGCTCTGATTTCTTGGCCGGTGCTGTGCATTCACTTTTGAAATGGCCCAACTGGCCACACTTGAAACAAGGCATCTTTGCCTTAGATTTCTTTGACTTGAAAGAAGTTCCCTTAACATTCAAGTTGTTAGGGTTCTTCTTTTTCTTCTGGAAATCTGCACGCTTTCCCTTTCCCTTTGGTTCCCTTGATGAAACCAAATTTGCGTTAGCCAACTGCTTGGAAAGCGTGTCAACTTTATGTTGAGCCCTCATCTGGTCTTCTACATAAATTTCCTGCAGGAGATCTTCAAGGGTGATCTCCAGCTTCTTCCTATGCATGTTTGCATAGAACTTACTCCACCCAGCGGGGAGCTTTGAGACAATCCCTCCAACAATAAACTTGTCGGGGAGGGGCATAGCCTCGTCTTCCAATTTCTGTCGCAGCTTCAGAAATTCTTTGACCTGCGGCAGCATGGACTTCTCGTCCTCAAAGAGCCATTTGTGATATTTTTCAACCACAAATATTTTGCTCATGTTCTTGTCTTCTTCGTACAGTTTTTCCAGAGACTCCCATATGTCTCTGGCAATTTGTTTCTTACTGTAGGATTCTGCAAGAGAATCCTCCATAGCATTCAGGATAAGCAAACTGCAAATGCTATTCTCCCTTCTCCACTTGGCCTGAAGTTTAGTAGCCGCAGTGATTGCGGCAGCAGACCCAGTATCTGGAACAGTAAGTTCCTCTTCAAGCAGTACGTGATCAACGTCTCTAAGTTGAAGAGTGAGATAAACCTTCCTCTTCCAGACTTGATAATGCTCTCCATCAAACTTCTCTAACTTACAGAAGTCAGTGTTTAGGAGTGAAGCATTAATATTTTCCATCGTAGCAATAAAGCTTTGAGATTGTTATTGCCGGGAACGCCGGGGCACGCTTTTCGATGGAAAATACAGAAACAGAAACAGTTGTAAAGACAACGTTTCAAATGCAATTCCTTAAAGAAGGTTTTGCAACAGAGATCCAGAAGGACTCTGCAAATTACGAGATCTAAAAAAGATATCGTAATTCACGAATAATCTAAAGAGATTTTCGTGATCGTAGCAAACTGGCAGTAGTGCCTTCTAAAAAGAAGATACTGACAAAACTGCTAAAGGCAACAGAAGGGTGACAGGCGAGAAATGGAATTGCTGGGGTGAATGATCACCGTTGCTCAAAGCTTTATTCGCCCTCAGCGAACAGCTTCCAGGAACCAGCAAGGTTGACGGAAAACCTTGGAACACTCTTGCTCTTCTGACTCCTCGGAAGACGGCGAACTCCTCTGGCAATGGCTCTACTCTTCTCTCTCTGTTTGAAGTAACAGAACCCTCGCGTACTAAAAAGTACTAGTGTTTGTGTTAAAGAACACGCTCACTACTCTATTGTGTTAAAGAACACTTAGAGTTTCTCTCCTGGAATTCTAAATTACTTCTGCACACAGAGAGAGGAGAGAACCTGCATATATAGCCCACGGGACGGTTGCCAAGCAGTTGCCTGAACTTCAGGGCAGTGGCAGAACCACTCCTGAACGTGCAGCAACTGCTGCAACCGTTCCCGCTCTAATATGCAGCCAGCCATGCGCACACTACGCACACTGCGTACGCTGCGCACTCTGCGCAAGCTGCGTACGCTGCGCACACTGCGAGTACTGGGCGTACTGGGCTCGCGTAACTGGCCGCGCAAGTGGCTCGCGCAACGAGCGCAGCTTAAGCGCACTATGCGCCTAGCGACGATGCTGACGTGCTACGTGCGCCAACAAAACGCCACATTACGCCTCATGAGCCCGAGCCCGAGCCCGAGTCCGAGTCCGAGTCCGAGTCCGAGTCGCTAAGCTCCTACGGAGCTTAGCTCCATGGAAATAAATTTCCAAGAGCAAAAAGCTTACAGCTTCCTAATCGTTGATTAAGCCTTTATACCATTAATAATTAATCCCACATGGCACACACCCATGTGCACTACATGTGCATCTCCATAAAGAGCAAAGACTCATATATATGGAGATACACATTCCTTTCTAGCCGATGTGGGACTAAAAACCAAAACAAAAGGCTAAAAACCCAACAATCCCCCACATATCTCTATATATATGAGTATGAGTGTTCCCCACAGTAACTGTCCATTATGCTTTTAGGATAGATGTCACTTAAGACTTGAATCTTCCCACGTGAGTCAAAAATCAAACTATAATACAAGAATGGACTAAGCCTTGAATTCTGCATCATAGCTGAAATTCTTTCCACTCACATAATGTAGTTACATGTGCTTCTGGCTGCACATTAAAGGCCGTGTGCCAGCCTGGCTTCAGTGTATAATATTGGGCGTCTACAAGTTTACCCTCAAGAGACGGCCTGATATCTCTTTGTCCATACACTATAGGTGAGTTCTTTATTAAAGAGACATGGCATGAAGCGTCCAACGCTTCCTTTGCGGTGCTACGCCGCTATGACATGGCCTTAAGCCGAGGACCTTACCCCGAATCACCGGGAACCTCATCGTAGTGTCATACTACCCGTAGCATGAGGTCTAACCCCTTTGTAGTGCCAAACTACCCAGCATGAAGCCTTACGCTTCTGTGCGGTGTTACGCCGCTACGACATGGCTTGCAAGGCCGAGGCTTTATCCCTAGCCGGGTTTACCTCATTGTGGTGCCGTGCCACCCGTAACATGAGTAACACCTCCTCTTTGTATTGCTAACTACAACCCTCTTTAATTCAATATACAGCATTAGGCCAACTGCCTATTTGCGGTGCTACGCCGCTGTGACTTGGCTAACATAGCCGAGGCTTTACCTCCTTCGAGAACCTCATGGTGGAGTCACCGCCACACATAGCATGGAGTCACACTCCTTGTAGTGCTGTGCTACCATGCTTCCTGTAAAACATACCAGACATTCCAAATGCCTGAGAACTCATTAAGGCATTTAAGCCAACCTCCCACAGGACCTGTTTTCCGCAGAAAACAACAGTAGACAACAGTGGTTATAGGTCCGTAACCTCTCCATGCCCAATAGAACATGTACCCACCGTTCCTGATATCATTCCGATTAGTGGTCCTCCCTTGAACCAAAAGCTAGATGCCTAGTAGATAAATCTTTGAACTAATAGCATAAAACTTTATGGTAGGAATACAATAATACAATATCAGAATGCCTTCAAGCCCATTTTACAAGCTGTGTCATCGACCAGCTGGCGCTTGAGGCCCTTGGTGAACGGATCCGCCAGGTTCTCCTGACTCCGAACATCAATAACCGCAATAACACCTCTCTTGATAAGTTCGTGTACTGCCCTGTGCTTCAACCGCACAGTCCTCTTCTTCCCGTTGAAGAGGTCATTTGATGCCACCGCCGCAGTCGCCTGGTTGTCGCAGTATATCGGTATCGCCGGTATTTGCGCCCCAACCACTGAAAGATCATACATGAGCTCCCGAAGCCATTATGCTTCCTCGGCTGCGGTATCTAGTGCAAAGAACTCAGATTCCATGGATGACCGCGAGAGCATAGTCTGCTTCTTCGACTTCCACGATATAGCAGCTCCACCCATTGTGAAAATGTATCCACCTGTGGACCTCTCGCTCTCCACCTCTGAGCACCAACTGGCATCACTGAAGCCTTCCACTACCGACGGATCTCCGCTGTAGTATAGTACATATGTCTGAGTCTTCTTGAGATATCTCATAACCCGTTCTACAGCTTTCCAGTGTTCAACACCTGGATTGCTCGTAAAACGACTCAGCATTCCCACGGCGAAAGCTATGTCAGGCCTTGTGGCAGTAGTAGCATACATCAAATTCCCGATTACGCTTGCATACTCCAGCTGCCTGACGCTTTCCCCTGAATTAGGCTTCAGCTTCAGATCACACATGTATGGCGTATCGATCCCTGGAAGATCCCAATACCCATAACGAGTGATCATTTTCTCAATATAATGAGACTGTGACAGCGCTAGTCCAGTGTCTGTCCGGATGATCTTGATCTCTAAGATCACATCAGCTTCCCCCAAGTCCTTCATACTGAACTTGCTTGAGATGAATTTCTTTGTCTCCGTGACACATCTAATATCCGTACCTAGGATAAGCATGTCGTCCACGTACAGACAAACGATCACACCTCTTCCATCAGCGAACTTCGTGTAAACACACTTGTCCGTATAGCTGACCATGTAGCCATTTGACCTTATAACTTTGTCAAATTTCTCATGCCACATCTTAGGAGCCTGTTTAAGACCGTACAAGGATTTCACCAACTTGCAGACTTTGTCTTCAAGACCCCTGATGACAAATCCCTCTGGCTGTTGCATGTAAATCTCTTCGGTCAGCTCGCCATTTAGGAAAGCCGTATTCACATCCATCTGATGTATCACCATCTCATGTATTGCTGCGAGAGCAATCAACATTCTGATGGTGGTCATCCGGGCTACTGGAGCATACGTGTCAAAATAGTCAATCCCCTGCTTCTGAGAAAACCCCTTGGCTACCAACCTAGCCTTGAACTTATCAATAGTTCCGTCTGCTTTCATCTTCTTCTTGAAGATCCATTTGCATCCGATGGGTTTCGCTCCTTCAGGAAGATCAAACAACACCCAAGTGTTATTTGAGGTGATGGAATCAATCCCATTGTTAATCACCTCCTTCCAGAAAACTGCGTCTCTGGTCTTCATCGCCTCATCATAGGTAAGCGGATCTGCTTCCACATGATAGGTGACAAAGTCACTTCCGAAGTCTTTCGGCCTCCTCATACGCTTAGCTGACGGTTCAGCTTGTTCTGGTTCAACCGTTGTTGGACCACATCTTCATTGAAGACTTCAGTCTCTTGTGCACCCTCATTATTCTCCGGAACATCCGGAAGAACAATATTCTTGTGCCTTGCAAACTTGTCTTCAAAATATTCTGCATCGCGAGATTCAATGATATGATTAGACTCTATATCAAGAAATCTCCGAGCATCACTCTTCTCGGCATACCCCAAGAAGATCGTCTTTGTAGTCCTTGTCCCAAGCTTCTGAATCTTTAGATCTGGAAGCTTGACATATGCCAGACACCCCCACACTCGAATGACATTCAAGTTAGGTCTGACTTTGAACCAGAGTTCATGAGGAGTAACGTCTGAAGTTGCACGAGGCACTCTATTTAGAATAAAAGTGGCCGACAGTGCAGCTTCTCCCCAGTAGCACTTAGGAAGACCAGCAGTCAACAACATTGAGTTTATCATTTCTGTTAACGTCCTGTTCTTCCTCTCAGCTACTCCGTTTGATTGAGGAGAGTACGGAGCCGTAGTCTCATTGGCAATTCCATGTTCTTTGCAGAACGATACGAATTCATGAGACCTGTACTCTCCACCTCGATCACTTCTTATCCTTTTGAGTTGTTGTCCAGTTTGCCGCTCAGCTTCGGCTCTGAACTCCTTGAACTTCTCGAATGCTTCGTCTTTAGCCTTCAGCAAGTAGACGAACGCATACTTTGAGAAGTCATCGATGAAGGTTATGAAATACTTCATCCCGGCCTTTGTAGAGAACTGTTTGAAGTCACAGATATCGGAGTGAACCAACTCCAGAAGATCTGTACTTCGATTAACCCGAGGAAAGGGTTTCCTTGTGATCTTCGTTTGAGCACAAACTTCACATTTCTCTATCTTACCCCCACATTTGGAGATAAGTCCTAGACTAGACATTCTGTTTATTCGTTTACAATGAACATGTCCTAGCCTATTATGCCACAACTCAAGAGTATAAGCAGAAGGAGAGATTTCATTAATCACACTAATTACATTGGACTGATTTACAAGCTGAATTTTGAACATTCCTTCGGTATAAAAAGCTTTCCCGAAATATGTTCCCTTGATAGACATCATCATCTGGCCAGCATTGATGTCCATCCTGAGGCCTGCATTGCAAAGTAGACCTCCCGAGATCAGGTTCTTGGCGATAGCAGGTACGTGCTTCACGCCTTGAAGCGTCAGAGACTTGCCAGAAGTTAGCTTCAGAATAACCGTCCCGATCCCTAGCACTTCAGCTTGTGCTTGGTTCGCCATCGCAACCGCTTCAGAAGTGGGTGTGTAGGTGGTGAACCACTCCTTACTGGAGCAGACATGGCAGGTGGCTCCAGTATCTACCCACCAGTCTGAATCAGATCCTACAGCATCAACCTGTCCAATCATAGCAATTACATCAGTAATCATTGAGACTTTGCTAGGCTCACCTTGCTCTGATTTCTTGGCCGGTGTTGTGCATTCACTTTTGAAATGGCCCAACTGGCCACACTTGAAACAAGGCATCTTTGCCTTAGATTTCTTTGACTTGAAAGAAGTTCCCTTAACATTCAAGTTGTTAGGGTTCTTCTTTTTCTTCTGGAAATCTGCACGCTTTCCCTTTCCCTTTGGTTCCCTTGATGAAACCAAATTTGCGTTAGCCAACTGCTTGGAAAGCGTGTCAACTTTATGTTGAGCCCTCATCTGGTCTTCTACATAAATTTCCTGCAGGAGATCTTCAAGGGTGATCTCCAGCTTCTTCCTATGCATGTTTGCATAGAACTTACTCCACCCAGCGGGGAGCTTTGAGACAATCCCTCCAACAATAAACTTGTCGGGGAGGGGCATAGCCTCGTCTTCCAATTTCTGTCGCAGCTTCAGAAATTCTTTGACCTGCGGCAGCATAGACTTCTCGTCCTCAAAGAGCCATTTGTGATATTTTTCAACCACAAATATTTTGCTCATGTTCTTGTCTTCTTCGTACAGTTTTTCCAGAGACTCTCATATGTCTCTGGCAATTTGTTTCTTACTGTAGGATTCTGCAAGAGAATCCTCCATAGCATTCAGGATAAGCAAACTGCAAATGCTATTCTCCCTTCTCCACTTGGCCTGAAGTTTAGTAGCCGCAGTGATTGCGGCAGCAGACCCAGTATCTGGAACAGTAAGTTCCTCTTCAAGCAGTACGTGATCAACGTCTCTAAGTTGAAGAGTGAGATAAACCTTCCTCTTCCAGACTTGATAATGCTCTCCATCAAACTTCTCTAACTTACAGAAGTCAGTGTTTAGGAGTGAAGCATTAATATTTTCCATCGTAGCAATAAAGCTTTGAGATTGTTATTGCCGGGAACGCCGGGGCACGCTTTTCGATGGAAAATACAGAAACTGAAACAGTTGTAAAGACAACGTTTCAAATGCAATTCCTTAAAGAAGGTTTTGCAACAGAGATCCAGAAGGATTCTGCAAATTACGAGATCTAAAAAAGATATCGTAATTCACGAATAATCTAAAGAGATTTTCGTGATCGTAGCAAACTGGCAGTAGTGCCTTCTAAAAAGAAGATACTGACAGAACTGCTAAAGGCAACAGAAGGGTGACAGGCGAGAAATGGAATTGCTGGGGTGAATGATCATCGTTGCTCAAAGCTTTATTCGCCCTCTGCGAACAGCTTCCAGGAACCAGCAAGGTTGACGGAAAACCTTGGAACACTCCTGCTCTTCTGACTCCTCGGAAGACGGCGAACTCCTCTGGCAATGGCTCTACTCTTCTCTCTCTGTTTGAAGTAACAGAACCCTCGCGTACTAAAAAGTACTAGTGTTTGTGTTAAAGAACACGCTCACTACTCTATTGTGTTAAAGAACACTTAGAGTTTCTCTCCTGGAATTCTAAATTACTTCTGTACACAGAGAGAGGAGAGAACCTGCATATATAGCCCACGGGGCGGTTGCCAAGCAGTTGCCTGAACTTCAGGGCAGTGGCAGAACCACTCCTGAACGTGCAGCAACTGCTGCAACCGTTCCCGCTCTAATATGCAGCCAGCCATGCGCACACTACGCACACTGCGTACGCTGCGCACACTGCGAGTACTGGGCGTACTGGGCTCGCGTAACTGGCCGCGCAAGTGGCTCGCGCAACGAGCGCAACTTAAGCGCACTATGCGCCTAGCGACGATGCTGACGTGCTAAGTACGCCAACAAAACGCCACATTACGCCTCATGAGCCCGAGCCCGAGTCCGAGTCCGAGTCCGAGTCGCTAAGCTCCTACGGAGCTTAGCTCCATGGAAATAAATTTCCAAGAGCAAAAAACTTTACAGCTTCTTAATCGTTGATTAAGCCTTTATACCATTAATAATTAATCCCACATGGCACACACCCATGTGCACTACATGTGCATCTCCATAAAGAGCAAAGACTCATATATATGGAGATACACATTCCTTTCTAGCCGATGTGGGACTAAAAACCAAAACAAAAGGCTAAAAACCCAACAAACCAAACGAGGCCTAGAGGTAATCCGGGAAAGGAATTCAATACTAAAAATGAATCTTGCTCCCAACCCCCCCCCAACCCAAAAAAAAAGGTAAAAAAAACTCAGTCCTCGACATCAAAGCCATCCAAAAAGTGTTTTTTCTTAACGGAAATAATCTAATAATGCAACTAAGCATGCTGCTACTGTGAGAGTTGTTCTTCAATTATTGACACTTGGACTGAAAGTCTATAGATCAGAAAAAATACCTCATATTTGGATTCCGTCGATCTGGAAGTGGGGGAGCCGGCGGAAATTTGGAAATTGACGGCGAGGCGGAGCCAGGGAGTCCTGGAAGGGGAGAGAGAGAGAGGGAGAGAGACCGAGAACGAGGAGGAGGGAGTCATACTTATTTCTAATTTTAGGTTTAAGTGGCGTTTGTTTCTAAGAGCATCATTAGTAGTTGGGACTCTCAAATGCAATTTGGAGCCCAAAATTTCAAAAAAAAAATAAATGTAGAATGGGTTGGATTTGTATGAGAATAGTAGGAAATGATAAAGTGAGCTCCAGTCCCAAAAATTGTGTGGTCAAAAATTAATGTAGGAAAAAAATAATATAAAGTTTGGAATCTAGAAAGTTGGACTCCAAATTGGAACTTACTATTCTACAAAACGAGTTTCTATAATTTAAAATCTAGAAATTGGGAGGCCCAACCCTTAGCACCCATGGATGGGTTGGGACCGAAATTGTAGAAATTGAGACTAGGGATGAGACTTATTATTCTACAAAATGAGCTCCTACATTCTAAATCTAGAATCTAGAAAATGGGTGGGCCTTACTAATGATGCTCTAATACTACGTTTGGGAAGGAGGAGAAATAGAGGGAGGAAAAATTTGAGGGAAAAGTGAAGGAAAAATTAGAAACTAAGTTGTTTGGAAAGGGGGGAAAGAAATAGGAGGAGGAAAATCTGGAGAAAATTTTTTGGTAAGCCCCTCCAAAAAATGTTCCTCCCAAAATCGGAAGGAAAATGTACGTGCTTGAGGGAATTGGGTACTATTTACCCAATTACCCCTCAATCAATTCTCTTTCTTTTTCATATTCTTTTTTCTTATTTTAAAAATCATGAAAAAGTTAAGGACAAATCAGTAATTTTATCTATCTCCCACAAACAAACAGAAGTTAATTTTTTACTTTTTTTTTTTTCTCCTCATTTTTCGGTCATCCAAATAAGAAGAGGTAAAATTAACTTTTCTCTCCCTCAATTTTTCTTCCTCTCAAATTTTCTCTCCCTCCCTTCCTATGTTCCCAAACATAGTGTAAGGGTCTGCTTAGATCGAGGGAAAAAAAATAAGCAGGGTTAAGTGGGGTTAAATGAGGAAGACTTAAGTGAGGAAGAGTAGAGTCAATACATAGAATCTTATTTGGATTAAAGATAACTGGAAATTGCTGAGAAACCCAATTTCGGGGTGGGCTTTTATGAAATGCCCACCCGCTGGATGAGTTTTATGAAATACCCAGAATTAAGTATTTTCACGTTAAATATTCCAAGATTCCCTTTTAGATGCCACCCACTGGAAACTGCTATTTTTATAATACCGAAACTACCCCTCCGCGCGAATTGGTCATCTATATGTATTTGAAATCAAAAAACTCAAATCTGGATTGCGATTTTCGTCTTCTTCTTCTTCACGAAAAATCTGAATTCCATTGCTCTCATCTTCAGCAGAGATCGCAAAGATCGTTCGTAGTTCGGTGTGCTTTTCTTCAGTCGAACTCAGATCATCGCTCGTCATCATCATCACCATCATCATCATCTTCATCGTGGAGACATTTGAAGTTTTACGACGATTAGGTCAATTGTGGAGAGAAGATCTTTCTTCTTCTTTTCCATAAGGATTATCATCGTTTTGAAAGAAGAACGAAACTCTTTATTTCTGACAAAATTTTTCTAAAAAAAATATTCTCCATATTAAAACCACGGAGAATGACCATTCTCCGTGCTAAAATGACGGAGAATGACTATTCTTCGTCTTAAAAACCACGGAGAATGGCATTCTCCGTGTTAAAAACCACATAGAATGACAATTTTCTATGGGTTTTAACACGGAGAATGCCATTCTCCGTGGTAAAGTGACGGAGAATGGCCATTCTCCGTCATTTTAGTACGGAGAATAGCTATTATCCGTGGTTTTAACACGGAGAATGGTCATTCTCCGTCTTTTTTAATACGGAGAATGACCATTCTCCTCCATGTTAACACGAGATTGGTCATTCTCCGTGTTAATATCACGGAGAATGACCATTCTCCGTGTCGAAAAAGACGGAGAATGATCATTCTCCGTTGTAAAAAATGACGGAGAATGGCCATTCTCCTGCGTTTTAACACTGAAATAACCATTCTCCGTGCTAAATTACACGGAGAATGCTATTCTCCGTTTTATTTAACACGGAGAATAACATTCTCCGTTTTATTTAACACGGAGAATGGCATTCTCCGTGTTTCTAACACGGAGAATGGTCATTCTCCTGTGTTTTAACACTGGAATGACCATTCTCCGTGATAAACTACACGGAGAATAGCATTCTCCGTATAAATTAAGACGGAGAATAGTCATTCGTGTAAATTAAGACGGAGAATAGTCATTCTCCGTGTAAATTAAGACGTGTAATTTAGCACGGAGAATGGTCATTCTCCGTGTAAATTAAGACGAAGAATGCCTATTCTCCGTCTTAATTTACACGGAGAATGACTATTCTCCGTCTTAATTTAAATGCTATTCTCCGTGTAGTTTATCACGGAGAATGGTCATTCCAGTGTTAAAACACAGGAGAATGGCCATTCTCCGTGTTAGAAACACGGAGAATGCCATTCTCCGTGTTAAATAAAACGGAGAATGTTATTCTCCGTGTTAAATAAAACGGAGAATAGCATTCTCCGTGTAATTTAGCACGGAGAATGGTTATTTCTGTGTTAAAACGCAGGAGAATGGCCATTCTCCGTCATTTTTTACAACGGAGAATGATCATTCTCCGTCTTTTTCGACACGGAGAATGGTCATTCTCCGTGATATTAACACGGAGAATGACCAATCTCGTGTTAACATGGAGGAGAATGGTCATTCTCCATATTAAAAAGACGGAGAATGACCATTCTCCGTGTTAAAACCACGGATAATAGCTATTCTCCGTACTAAAATGACGGAGAATGGCCATTCTCCGTCACTTTACCACGGAGAATGGCATTCTCCGTGTTAAAACCCATAGAAAATTGTCATTCTATGTGGTTTTTAACACGGAGAATGCCATTCTCCGTGGTTTTTAAGACGGAGAATAGTCATTCTCCGTCATTTTAGCACGGAGAATGGTCATTCTCCGTGGTTTTAATATGGAGAATATTTTTTTTAGAAAAATTTTGTCAGAAATAAAGAGTTTCGTTCTTCTTTCAAAACGATGATAATCCTTATGGAAAAGAAGAAGAAAGATCTTCTCTCCACAATTGACCTAATCGTCGTAAAACTTCAAATGTCTCCACGATGAAGATGATGATGATGGTGATGATGATGACGAGCGATGATCTGAGTTCGACTGAAGAAAAGCACACCGAACTACGAACGATCTTTGCGATCTCTGCTGAAGATGAGAGCAATGGAATTCAGATTTTTCGTGAAGAAGAAGAAGACGAAAATCGCAATCCAGATCTGAGTTTTTTGATTTCAAATACATATAGATGACCAATTCGCGCGGAGGGTTAGTTTCGGTATTATAAAAATAGCAGTTTCCAGTGGGTGGCATCTAAAAGGGAATCTTGGAATATTTAACGTGAAAATACTTAATTCTGGGTATTTCATAAAACTCATCCAGCGGGTGGGCATTTCATAAAAGCCCACCCCGAAATTGGGTTTCTCAGCAATTTCCAGTTATCTTTAATCCAAATAAGATTCTATGTATTGACTCTACTCTTCCTCACTTAAGTCTTCCTCATTTAACCCCACTTAACCCTGCTTATTTTTTTTCCCTCGATCTAAGCAGACCCTTACACTATGTTTGGGAACATAGGAAGGGAGGGAGAGAAAATTTGAGAGGAAGAAAAATTGAGGAAGAGAAAAGTTAATTTTACCTCTTCTTATTTGGATGACCGAAAAATGAGGAGAAAAAAAAAGTAAAGAATTAACTTCTGTTTGTTTGTGGGAGATAGATAAAATTACTGATTTGTCCTTAACTTTTTCATGATTTTTAAAATAAGAAAAAAGAATATGAAAAAGAAAGAGAATTGATTGAGGGGTAATTGGGTAAATAGTACCCAATTTCCTCAAGCACGTACATTTTCCTTCCGATTTTGGGAGGAACATTTTTGGTGGGGCTTACCAAAAATTTTTCTCCAGATTTTCCTCCTCCTATTTCTTTCCCCCCTTTCCAAACAACTTAGTTTCTAATTTTTCCTTCACTTTTCCCTCAAATTTTTCCTCCCTCTATTTCTCCTCCTTCCCAAACGTAGTATTAGAGCATCATTAGTAAGGCCCACCCATTTTCTAGATTCTAGATTTAGAATGTAGGAGCTCATTTTGTAGAATAATAAATCTCATCCCTAGTCTCAATTTCTACAATTTCGGTCCCAACCCATCCATGGGTGCTAAGGGTTGGGCCTCCCAATTTCTAGATTTTAAATTATAGAAACTCGTTTTGTAGAATAGTAAGTTCCAATTTGGAGTCCAACTTTCTAGATTCTAAACTTTATATTATTTTTTTCCTACATTAATTTTTGACCACACAATTTTTGGGACCGGAGCTCACTTTATCATTTCCTACTATTCTCATACAAACCCAACCCATTCTACATTTATTTTTTTTTGAAATTTTGGGCTCCAAATTGCATTTGAGAGTCCCAACTACTAATGATGCTCTTAGAAACAAACGCCACTTAAACCTAAAATTAGAAATAAGTATGACTCCCTCCTCCTCGTTCTCGGTCTCTCTCCCTCTCTCTCTCTCCCCTTCCAGGACTCCCTGGCTCCACCTCGCCGTCAATTTCCAAATTTCCGCCGGCTCCCCCACTTCCAGATCGACGGAATCCAAATATGAGGTATTTTTTCTGATCTATAGACTTTCAGTCCAAGTGTCAATAATTGAAGAACAACTCTCACAGTAGCAGCATGCTTAGTTGCATTATTAGATTATTTCCGTTAAGAAAAAACACTTTTGGATGGCTTTGATGTCGAGGACTGAGTTTTTTTTACCTTTTTTTTGGGTTGGGGGGGGGGGGGTTGGGAGCAAGATTCATTTTTAGTATTGAATTCCTTTCCCGGATTACCTCTAGGCCTCGTTTGGTTTGTTGGGTTTTTAGCCTTTTGTTTTGGTTTTTAGTCCCACATCGGCTAGAAAGGAATGTGTATCTCCATATATATGAGTCTTTGCTCTTTATGGAGATGCACATGTAGTGCACATGGGTGTGTGCCATGTGGGATTAATTATTAATGGTATAAAGGCTTAATCAACGATTAAGAAGCTGTAAAGTTTTTTGCTCTTGGAAATTTATTTCCATGGAGCTAAGCTCCGTAGGAGCTTAGCGACTCGGACTCGGACTCGGACTCGGACTCGGGCTCGGGCTCATGAGGCGTAATGTGGCGTTTTGTTGGCGCACTTAGCACGTCAGCATCGTCGCTAGGCGCATCGTGCGCTTAAGTTGCGCTCGTTGCGCGAGCCACTTGCGCGGCCAGTTACGCGAGCCCAGTACGCCAAGTACTCGCAGTGTGCGCAGCGTACGCAGTGTGAGTAGTGTGCGCATGGCTGGCTGCATATTAGAGCGGGAACGGTTGCAGCAGTTGCTGCACGTTCAGGAGTGGTTCTGCCACTGCCCTGAAGTTCAGGCAACTGCTTGGCAACCGCCCCGTGGGCTATATATGCAGGTTCTCTCCTCTCTCTGTGTACAGAAGTAATTTAGAATTCCAGGAGAGAAACTCTAAGTGTTCTTTAACACAATAGAGTAGTGAGCGTGTTCTTTAACACAAACACTAGTACTTTTTAGTACGCGAGGATTCTGTTACTTCAAACAGAGAGAGAAGAGTAGAGCCATTGCCAGAGGAGTTCGCCGTCTTCCGAGGAGTCAGAAGAGCAGGAGTGTTCCAAGGTTTTCCGTCAACCTTGCTGGTTCCTGGAAGCTGTTTGCAGAGGGCGAATAAAGCTTTGAGCAACGATGATCATTCACCCCAGCAATTCCATTTCTCGCCTGTCACCCTTCTGTTGCCTTTAGCAGTTCTGTCAGTATCTTCTTTTTAGAAGGCACTACTGCCAGTTTGCTACGATCACGAAAATCTCTTTAGATTATTCGTGAATTACGATATCTTTTTTAGATCTCGTAATTTGCAGAATCCTTCTGGATCTTTGTTGCAAAACCTTCTTTAAGGAATTGCATTTGAAACGTTGTCTTTACAACTGTTTCAGTTTCTGTATTTTCCATCGAAAAGCGTGCCCCGGCGTTCCCGGCAATAACAATCTCAAAGCTTTATTGCTACGATGGAAAATATTAATGCTTCACTCCTAAACACTGACTTCTGTAAGTTAGAGAAGTTTGATGGAGAGCATTATCAAGTCTGGAAGAGGAAGGTTTATCTCACTCTTCAACTTAGAGACGTTGATCACGTACTGCTTGAAGAGGAACTTACTGTTCCAGATACTGGGTCTGCTGCCGCAATCACTGCGGCTACTAAACTTCAGGCCAAGTGGAGAAGGGAGAATAGCATTTGCAGTTTGCTTATCCTGAATGCTATGGAGGATTCTCTTGCAGAATCCTACAGTAAGAAACAAATTGCCAGAGACATATGGGAGTCTCTGGAAAAACTGTACGAAGAAGACAAGAACATGAGCAAAATATTTGTGGTTGAAAAATATCACAAATGGCTCTTTGAGGACGAGAAGTCTATGCTGCCGCAGGTCAAAGAATTTCTGAAGCTGCGACAGAAATTGGAAGACGAGGCTATGCCCCTCCCCGACAAGTTTATTGTTGGAGGGATTGTCTCAAAGCTCCCCGCTGGGTGGAGTAAGTTCTATGCAACATGCATAGGAAGAAGCTGGAGATCACCCTTGAAGATCTCCTGCAGGAAATTTATGTAGAAGACCAGATGAGGGCTCAACATAAAGTTGACACGCTTTCCAAGCAGTTGGCTAACGCAAATTTGGTTTCATCAAGGGAACCAAAGGGAAAGGGAAAGCGTGCAAATTTGGTTTCGTCAAATAGGCTAATGTGTCAACGTCCAGCGAAGCCGGTTTCGTTTACACTTAGCCAGGGCCCATTGACCAATACGGTCGTCGTCCGAAAATCCAAAATACTAATATTTTTCGAAAACCATTTTAAAATCATTTTAAAAAATATATTTAAATTTTATGGAAAATTCGGCAGCATTTCCTCTATTTTCGGTCAACCCAAAAACTGGGAAAGTGTGCCAATATTTTCCTGCAAATCCCAAACCAGGGAAGCCTATGAATTAAATTCCATAACCAATTTTATATAAAAACATATTCACAGAAACATTTCCGAAAGTATTTGGAAAATCCGAAACGTATTCGGAGATCCAAAATCAACCCAGGAAACAATCACAGCACAAATCCGAAAACCAAATTATCCAGAAATTCATTTCTGAAAGTTTCGGAAAAGCAAAACAAACCAACAGAAGCTTTCCGAACGTTTCACGAAAAATACCGGAAACAAAACGTAACCCAAAAAATCGAATTCTCGAAGGAGATTCGTGGACCAATTCTCATCATTGACACGGGAGGGACGAACTACTGTGATTAACCAGGAATTACCCAAAACGACGGAATCCGAAGGTTGCCTCGGACTCGGGACGCACGAATCCACAGAACGAACTCGAAATCAGAATCGAACCACATTGAAAGCACACGCAGGTGTTGTCCACTCGGGACGGGGCTACGCGCGCGCAGATCGGGGTCCGGGGTGCGCGGCCGCGGCTGCTGGAGACGGGTCTGGCTGCGGAAGACGTCGGGGTGGGGCTGGATCGGGGCTAGGGCACGGCCACCGGAGTCGGGGTCAGCGGGAGACCGTCGGGACGGTGCGCGGGTGGCTGGAAGTCGGCCTGGCGGTGGCGGGGTGCGCTGGAAGGACGCGGCGACGGCGACGATGGGCGCCGGGGGTCGGGGCCGCGCTGGGAGACGCGCACGGGGGCGCGGGCGGCCGGGAAATGGCTGGAGGGAGCCGCGGGGTTGGGGTCGAGGGGGTTTGGGAGAACGGGATGTGTGTGTTGGTGAGTAGAGAGAGGGAAAATGAGATGGAGAGTTTGTGAATTGTTAAAGAGAAGGAAGAAGGAAAGTATATGGGGAGTGGGTGGTGGTGATCGTGGGTTTAAATGGGAGAGTGATGAATTGTGTGAGCTGGAGTGAATGCAGGAGACTGAAGTATGGGGAGAGTTGAACGTGTGGGGGTTATAAGTTAGGTGGGGAGGTGAAAGGAGTTGCTGTGAACGTGGAAGAAGTAACGTGGGGGAAGAGAAAGGGTCTCCAGGGAAGGGAACGGGTCGGGTCTGGGTAGATTTAGGAATTTGGGTTTTGGGGAGCTTAAGTTTAAGCCTAAAAAAAAAAAAAAAAAAAAAAAAAAGCTTATTGTTTATTTAACCAAAAATGTTACTTAAAATTTCCAGTCGGGTTTGAACAGGGTCCGGACTCAGAGTCAGGTTGGCAACCAAAAACCAGGCTTATTATTTTGGAAAATAATTTGGAACCAACAATATAATAATAAAATGCATATAGAAAATTGCGACAAAAATAAAATTCAGTGATTAATCAAAATTTGCTTTTAATTCTTAATAAACCAGAAATACAGGTTTCACACTATGATGAGTCGGTAATTCCGTCAGTAAGCCGTCACTATGGCGACGTATTACCGACGGAATTGTCATAGCGACGTTATAGTTATCGACGTCATGTTTCAGTCGGTAATCCGTCGATAAATTACATTAGCGACGGAAATATAGTATTTAGCGACAGATATTTCCGTTGCTAATTACCAATATTTTAGTAGTGGACAATCCTCAACTAAATCTCTACTATTGTAGTGGGGCTTGGAAATGGCTCAGAGTCGTCTAAACCTTATATATATCATCCACCATTATGGAAAAAAAAATTACTGATAGAAACTCTCTTTCCTTTCGTACAAATATATATTAAAAACTAAAATTAATTTTTTAAAAAAAAACTAAATTTAAAGGAAAAAATATAAAAAATATTTAAATTGTTCAACGAATCTTAATTCAAATATATTTAAATATTTGAACTATTTTTTAACAATATCATCTCTACTATTACGATGGACTTGGAAACGGCTCAGAAGCCGTCCAAGCCCTATATATATTATCCACCATTTATTAAAAAAAAAGTACAGAGAAAAACTAACTTTCACCCTTTTCTTCTGCACAAATATATATTTAAAAACTAAATTTAAAACTATTTGAAAACAATTTGGCCCTCCATTGACTTGACCTCCCCTCGGGCCCCACCTCCTTAAATCCTAGCCAGCGGGACCGCCACATGGGCTGCGGGCCATTGGCGGTCACGCCAATGGCTGTCCAAATAGCAGCTTCCTTTATGTAATGTTGGCGTTAGGTGAACCCCAAAGACACAAACAGATAATGCGGACGGGTAGGTGCAGTCGGGACGACAGGAAGATTAGCATGATGAGGACGATATGACTTCCAGCGGCCAAATCTGAAAGAGACTCTGAATGGTCCTAGGATTGAAAAATTCTAGGCTCTGATACCATGAAACAAATTAATAATATTGATTTTATTGAATGGATAAAATATAAAATAAACAACTATGAATATATATAGATGGAAAACGGATCCATATCCGTATATAACAAAATATGTATCTCTATAAAAATAATACAACTATGGAGAACAACAATACTACATGTATGTATCGTATCGGTTGGTCCAATACGTAGCGAAAAAGTAGTACGTATCGTAAGATATGTACAATGTATAGTAATATACTAACAACATAGGTATTGTTTAAAGATTTTATGTATGATCAACTTCTTAACATCATCCTTCCCCACAAGATATTTTGTATGCATTGATAATGTCCAAAGAAACTTTTTCAAACTTTGGATGGAACAAGTATATCTTAAACGTTCAAGTAGCATATCTTAAAGCCTTGGATTTCAAGTTTCTCTGTGCATCTGTTCCCTACTGGCTGGAACTGGAGGAGGTCTGTTCTTCTACATAGCCCCTCAAGGAGGGGGTCCTATTTACAGGACGGACAGGGGAGGCTACCGCGCGGTGTTTGCTGATCTTCTTCTGAAGCCTCCTCCTGGCAATGTACCCCCTGATCCACGGGGTCACGTCCTCGCTGATCTTGATCATGACGAAGAACACGATGCGGTATATTACGATCATGCTGAAGAGGACGGTCAAGTCCACCCATTTTGAGCGGTTTACGTTGATCTGGAACACGTTTTCGAGGACGAACTCCCCTGAGATCTTTGGGAGATCGGGGCTCTGGTTGTCGAAGAGTAGGCCACGAAGATCATTCTGGTACTGACCCTGTTGAAGTTTAAGACCAGGGAAGGAAAAAAATTCAGTACTATGTAATATGGGTTTTCCCTATATTGAAGTGAAGTTACATTTGGGGATTGCGTTTACCTGTAGCGCCCAGTAATGGAAGCTAATGTAGGTCATCGGGTAACGCCAGAAGGGCTTAGGAATGTCATGAGGGAGCCTGAAATACCCCGATACCAGCATGAATATTCCCTGCGATACGACAAGTTCACACGATTAGTCGACATGAATGTCTCGAAACATCATTCGTTACTGGTCGACGATCTTGATCTCTCATCCAAGTTCATAGAGTGCAATGCCTATTAAGTATGTCAAGGGGACCATTGTACCTCCTTTACTCTTTACCACTTCATAGCTATTAACTATATCAAGCGGACCCGGTAACATTAATAACCTGTTTCAGTGTTAATAGTATCTTTACAGTACTGAATAGGCATTAGGCAAGCTGTTGACAAGTACAGTAATTAATAAAGGATCAGTTTGTTCAATCAAGATATGCTAGCTAGTGAAACTCCTCGAGTAATACATAAAATTCCAACCATAATTTGCAGTATCTGTCGATACTGATCCGATACGGCCGATACCGATACGGTTTGGCATGTTCCGATCCAAAACCGACCGATATTGACCGATACCCAATACCCGATACTGACCGATACCCAATACTCGATATTGACCGATACCAACTCCGGTCAATTCGGCAAAAGTAAATTGAACAAAAAAGACAGGCTATAAAAGTATAGTAAAGTTGTAAAAGCATGTAAAAGAAGAAAACTTATCTATCGCATGTAAACCAATCGGCAAAGGTGACTACTATTTCATTCAATTTCAAAACTACTACGAAACAACAACGGAAATACTTAAAATTATGCTAAATTTATAAAATATATTTTCTAAAATGTTTATAATCTATTAATAATTATTTAAATTGCTGATACCGCCGATACTGATACTCATAGAAATGATCCAATATCGATCCTGCGAACCTTAAAATTCCAACTATGGTTCTTAGAACATTAGTCTAAGATACATAACTATTATTCATAAGAAATTTAAAGTTTTTATGTTTAAGAGAGCGCAATATCTCAACCTGGATCCCTGCACCAATGATGATTCCCATGAGGAAGTTGGGGACTACACTGGCTATGGCCATCATCAAGCTCTCGACCACGGTCACGCTGGCGGAGAGACACAAGATGAAGAAGACGTAGTGGACAAAGCCCGGGTGGAGGTGCACCATGAAGTAGCATATGGTCCCCGAGATGAAGGTTATCATGATCAAGAACGGCATTGCAGAGAGCGTGTTGCTGACGACGAACGCTAGCACTCCGTAGTGACCATTTAGCCTCTCCCTCTGGAAAACCTGCATCCGGAGCAAAATTCGGATCATGTGAGAAGTCAACCCAACCGGGAGGCTGGTTTAAAGTTGTGTGTTCACCTTCATGTCTTCCACAAACGATGGAAATCCTCCGATGGACATGAAGGTGACAAAGCCGAAGACGAAGGAGGCACACGCACCTCTAGCCTGTTTTAGAAGAGAGTAGTCATGAAATCAGGGGAAGATCAAGTTTCATCTACAAACAAGGAAAAGATTGAACATCCTCAAGAACATCACAGAAGGGTACCAGAATCGAGCTGTACCCAGTCCCAACGTTCAAATAGATGGTTCCTATGCATATGGTCACAAGAATGTAAATGATGAGTCGAAGCCAATAATAGCCGAAATCTCTCGACATGTTCACGAACGATCGTTTGGTCAAGGTGTAAGCCTGCATGAGGAAACTAGCCTGGCTGCCCCCAGAATCAAGAACTGTTCCTTTCTGCGACTCGACATAGTTAGAATCGAATACCAACCACAATCAACGATAGGAACGATTAAGAGAACGAGAGTACTATGTAGATACTTACAACTCGAGAGATCTCATCGACTTTCTCCCGTGCCGCATAGTTGTAGTGCGAACGGCTGTAGAAGTCGATCAGGCTTCGAGTTGCTTCAGCTGTGGTGATCTTCTCCAGAGGGTCATCACTCCTCTCAAGCTGTCAAATATAGGAGGAGAAGCCATCAAACTGTCAGCATTGTATCAGCAAAGGGAGAGAAGAAATGTAGGAGGATGGTCTAATGCTCATACCCGCATTTTCATCGATCCCTTGAGTGTAGCCTTCACCTTGTCGAAATCGGAGTTTATGCACCTCAGAAAGTGATCCGAAGGGTTCCTCATAGAAGGGCAGGGGAAGCCACCTCGAGCAAAGAACTGCGAGAAAAGAACACAAGTCAGAACCCAGAACCAAGGTTCGCAGTATCGGTATCGGACTAATTCTATGAGTATCGGCAGTATCGACAATACAGGCGGTTTCGGATCGGAATATCGGATTTTTGGTACCGAAAAACAAATAGTTGTTAATAAATTATTAACATTTTAGAAAATATATTTTATACATTTAGGAATAATTTTAAGTATTTTTAGTGATGTTTTTAAATAGTTTTGAAGTTGATCCTTGCCGATTGATTTGCACGTGATACCTACATTTTCTTCTTTTATATGCTTTTACAACTTTGTTGATGGGTCTTTTTCGTTCATTTTTTTGATGAATTGACCGGAAAAGAGACCCCCAATGTCGGTATCGGTCACTATCATATATCAGTCGGTATTGGATCGAAACATACCAAACCGTATCGGTATCGGCCTTATCGGATTTGTATCGGACGATACTGCAGACTATGTCAGAACGATTAATCCGAACATAAAACGAAAAGAAAAAGGATCATCAGTTCAGTTCACCTCAATGGCCTCTGAAGCCTGACCAAAGTAAACAGTCTTGCCTCCCGAAAGCAAGAACAAGCGATCGAACAGCTCGAAAAAACCTCACTGCTCGGTTGGTGGATCGAAGCTATGACAGTCCGGCCACCTCTAGAGAGGCTCCGCAGCGTTTGAGTCACAAAAAATGCCGAAGCACTGCAAATTAGGCATTCAAAATGAGAAAACTACACACTTACTTGTGACACATCATTTTTCATAAGGACAACTATGAACACTGGACTACAACAGTTAAAACCCAATAGATGGACTTTCTAGTAGATTTGAAGAAAAGATTGAATTGTCAAGATTGATGAAATGAAAAAAAAATGTAAGCATCTTGATATAGACAACGATACATTCGTGTCGTGTCGTGAGTACGAGATGGAT
>JANAVB010018012.1:0-35482 GCA_029216955.1 Iris pallida | reverse complement strand
AAGTTCATTTGGATGTTTTCAAAGAACTTCGAAGTCTTTTCGACTTCCGAAAAATTTTGGAGTCATCTCAGCGTGACTAAATCCATTTTATCATCTCTGTTTTCAAAGTATTTCGAAATAATTTATCATTTTTCGAAAACTTTGAAGGCGGTTTTGTAGGCCTCAAAAATGAAAGTCACGCTGAGTTGATCAAGACAGAGTCAAAAGTCACGCTCAGTTGATCCAGATAATATAAACAAATCACGCTGGGGAGACAGCTCATCATTTGTCAGAGAGTAATTATGACTGACAGCACAACAGTCGAAGAATGTCTCTTCGTATGCCACGTATGCACAGACTTCGAGAGATCATCGCCGTCTATTACGTGATTTTCGAAATCTCTTCAGCAAGACTCAGCCTTCGTCAAGTTGGCGTACCAAAAGGGTTTCTTGTCATTTAATGCGACTGACAAAGCAATCACTGTCAGAGATTTTGTGTCAGTCGAGACACGCCGAATCAAGACAGCTGGCAGTTCTATCTCAAGTCTGCGTGTATTTGTGATCTTCATCTCAAGTTTGCGTGGATTCTGAAGTTTTCTTCCTCAAGTTTGCGTGGATTTTTGAGTTCTTTGCCTCGAAGTCTGCGTGGATCCTGAAGCTTCCTGCCCCAAGTTTGCGTGGATTTTGAAGCTTTCTACACCGAGTTCGCGTGGATTTCGTCTTCAACAAGTCTGCGTGGATTTCATCAAATTGGAGTACGTGGCAGCCATGCCACTGATCTCTCGCCTGCGTGTCCTGTAACTTGCACACGACTCATGCATGATTGCCATGTGTCCAACAGTTACAGGCCACGTCCAGTAACTGCTCACAGCCTTGCGTATGTTAAATCCTGCGTGATTTTCAACTAAGCACGGCTGTGAAGACAGTTATCTTTTCAGTTATTATTTTTGACTCTATAAATAGAGTTCTTTTTCTCATTCATTGTACAGATACATTGATATCTACTGTCAAATTTTGAGAGCTTTTCTTCTTCGCATAGTCTAAGGGATAAAGCGATCGTCTTCTAGATCGGATTCCTATAGTTGTAATTTTCCCAGAAACACAACAAATAAAGAGAATTTCTTTATGGAAAACAGCAGGTAGGGTTTGTGCCTCTTTGTTTGTTTGTTTCCCTTTTACAATAGATCGGTTTATAAAGGGAAGCGGGGCTGATGGCTCGGGTATCTCACGAGTACTGTTCCTTTCGGGGAACAGTAAGTCGTGAGGGTTTTCTTTTCTTTTTTTTTTTTTGCTTTTTTCCTTTTCTTTTAGCATATATATATTAAATAAATCAAAATAATTTATATAAAATTTTATAAAATTCATAAAAGTACTTCTAAAATATTTTAATAAGTAACTTGAAGAATTAAACTTATTATACCTGTACTGTAGCGATTCTTACTACTATTAATATTAGCAAACAAAAAACCGTTTATTAAATGCAAGCATTTTAGTAATTAACAAACTAGTGTACAAATACAAATAAACCTAGAAAAATATTCCTAACCAAAAATAATACCAATATTTTCTTTTGAACTATTTTAGTACATAAGCTTATGCCGGTTAGCTATATATGTACGTAATGTAGCATTCAACTGGCTTCCAATATATTAACAAAATCTAAAATTAAAAATTCAAGTAATTTAATTAAAACTACTGCAAAATAATTATGTGAAATTAATAAAAAGATTTAAAATTTATGGGTTTTACATCCTACCCAACTTATAAAAATTTTGTCCTCGAAAATAAAATAAAACCAATATCCAAGAACAACTAGGTTTAAAAAGAACAAGGGAAGAGCAGGTATGTCAATCGTAACTTGGTTTCTGAAACAATGGAGGAGGGGGTTATCACTAGAATCAAAACTAACGCTATATTCTACAAGAAAGGATATTCTTGGTTAAAGATCCTACCCAACTTATAGAAGTTGGCTAACCATGAAATTCGTTATTACAAGATTTATGGAAAGGACAATTTCTAGGAAGAGGCACGAGAATATTGGGCACTTTCAACTGCAGTCACATATTCTAAGTGAGCCTAAATATTGCCATGGCATTCTTGGTCACTTAACTTATATATGAGAATTATTAATGTTTAACATCGTTCCTATATGGTCATACTTTAACAAGATAGTAAGCATCTCTTGTTTGAATATAACTAAAACGTGTCGGTTCGAAGGATTTCGTTCTTCGCCTAACTAAGAGATAATATTAAAAAAATTAGGGAAAAAGATTTTCATGGGCCAAGGGGTGATAGCCCTTAGTAAGTACAAAAAAACCTTTCTATAGAACTTGATTAGGTAAGTGTTTGAATTCTTTAAGTCATAATATCATGTGTATACGGGTTGGTGTTTGGTGTTGTGTAGGCAGCATGTGCTTGCTTGAGTGGGATACATATGTCATATGTGTAATGCGTCTTGCATGGATCATGGGCATCCCGTTCGTTTGGGGGACTGGGTTGATATTGCATGGTTTAAGATCAAAAAGGGACAAAAATGAGCTTATATGGTTTATTCTAAGGGAATTACGTCATACACATGGTGTATTGGAGCACAGGAAGGTGTGCATGTGTGGGATATGTATGTCATGTGTGTAGCTTGACTGGTCTAGTTTATGAGTGTAAAATTTGTTGGAAGAAAAAGCTAGTATTGTGCTTCAAATATCAAAGTCACGGTAGGGTTATCAGATGATATGGGTAGGAATGGACGTTATGGACCACTATTTTAGTTCAATTGGAACTAATCTATCCCAATCATTTGCTAATTCAAGAACCCTACGTACTAGAGAGCCTTGAAATCTGAGGCTTGGAATCTATGTACCTCGAAAATCTCGTTCTCGACTTAAACTAAGACATGATTCTATAATAGAATGGATTTGATGAATCCAAGGTTGCGATCTTTTACCGCGGTTATCTAAAAGCACGAGCAAAGGGATGTAAATGCATTACGCAACTGCCAAACAGGTGGAAGAATGGTTATGAATGGAATCCAAGTTTGGCATCCCATTCTAAAAGACAGAGTATAATAAGTTCAAGGTTCTACCCAACTTACTAAAATTGGTTATCATAGAAAGCACAATAATAGGGCTCCCAAGAAGATCGAATTTCAAGGAGATGTATAAGGATATGGGGTACTTATGATCGTAGTTACGGGCTCTATAGGAAGCTAAGGTACTGTTTATTTAACATTGCCTATATATTGACAATGTTTCATCAAAGCAGTAGGAGAGGTCTTGGTCAAGCATAACCAGAAACAAGTTGGTATGGCACATTCCATTCATCACACAACATATGCTACGAAGGGGTACGATTAAGAAATTTATGGAAGAAGGGTTAGTGGACCATGAGATGGAGACTACATAATAGGTGTAGGGACCTATTTTAAGAAGTTTGTTTTATAGTCCCAATATGGAGATATGCATAGATGGGTTTAACTGGGTCTCAATGGGTTTCCTAATTGGACATCAATCTTTGATTGAATGAACCTGGGTTTTAATCTATATTGGCTGGACAAGGTCTCATAAAATCAATATAAACCTTTCATATTAGGTTAAGGTAACCTATCATAGGTTCAAACTCAAGTGGTTGGGGTATTTATCAGTCGGATAGGTTAACTAGGTTCCTTAAGCCCAAAAATGCGCCTTCTGTGACTTTTGTGTTTAAGTAGCACAAGAGGACTCAATTGAGTGACACACTAGTGGCATGTCTGAAGTTTGCTTCAAGTAGATCACAACCATATATTGGTTGAAAGGTTTGAGTCGAGGTTGAGTCTCTAACTGTAGTCGGAAAAATATTCGGTACTATAGTCAGGGTTATAGTTTAGTTTTTTTTGACTTGAAAGTCGTATCATAAAAGAGTACAAGAGGACATATTTGAGTGGGACATGATATGCCTAAATGAAAGTGGACTCGTCTAGGGCTTGCACATAAAATTTGTTGGGAGGTAACAGTTATTATTACACTCCGGATATCAATGTCACGGTAAGGGACACCAAAAGGTCTAAAATAGAAAGTGGGTGTTCATAAGGCACAAATTTGTCCTCCTAGTGGGAACCATCTTATCCTAACCAATCGGTGATCCTAGTAAATCCTAATAAACTTCAGAATTTCCTTTCTCGAAATTAAACTAAGATGCGGTTCTATAATTATTGAAGATAAAATATTTAAGTCGTGATATCGTATATTGACCCTTTGATTATAAAAGTATAATACACGACGTAATAGGTAATGTGATACGGTAGATCAAGTTTGAAGGTAGTTCTTCGATTTTGAATAGATGGAAAACATTTGTGTATATAAAGCTTTCTGGCCATAGATGATATTGCGAACTAAGGGAGACATTCTGTGTCTATCTTTTCTTAAATACAAACATTGGTTTTTTTCTGAAATAAGGGCAAAAAAACAACAAAGTGCTCAAGGAAAAGGAAGTCGAATGTGAATACGAGGTTCCAAGGGCGATTGAATAATTCAAAGGAAGTTGTCAAGGCAGTTGTGGATGAGACCCTAGACACATCTATATCTCAATCCACGTAGGTTAATCGTATGAAGAGCGAACCAATGCATTAAGGTTGATCAGACCATAATACACTGATTATAATTAGACAATATGCTAGTGGACGTCCCCAATAAATGTCTTAAATCAAGCTCAATAAAAGAGTAAGCTTACAAAACTAGGCTATAATAGCAGCATCAGTCAAAATAGTCAAAATATAAGTACACGAGATTTATGATTGAAGAAGGCACAAGTAGTTCAAGTTCCTTAAAAATCTAAGCCTTATCCGGTGTTTGTGCTTATACAGTCATCCTACTGTCTTCTTATCTAAGGTCTAGGTCGACCGATGGTTAGGGACCTCTAAACACTATCTTCTAGGTAAACCTATTAGTCATTCAATTACCTCGTTAATAGGTCATGAGGACAACGGGATACTAGGTTGGAAGGAATGCTACCCAACTTATAAAATTTTCTACTCGTATTGGCTTTTAATCAATGGGACGGATAGGTCATTTTTCTAACCTCTATAGTATCCGAAAAATATAATCATGTCTGAAGTCATTTTACCGAGAATTTATGCCTCGCCAGTGTACACCTGGTTGTAGTAAACCCTTGGTTTTGTGACTCAAATATGATATAATATCGAATATTTTATTAACTCTATCCAATATTGACATAAAGATAACTAAGGTCAAAAGAGACAACTAAGACATAGTTTTAACAATATTCGATAACCTATGTTTACTTGAAATAATTTCAACTTTAGGGTTCGTGGCTCGCCAGTGTGTTGCTGGCTGTAGTAAACCCGCAGTCTTCATAATTCAAATAAATGGTGCCAGTGTGTTGTTGTCTTACCATTATCAGTCTTCGAAAACTATTCCACTATATCCATAAAATTTTAAAAGAGATTCTAAACATTCAACAAGTTGATCATGATAGAAAATATAAATATCTGTTCTTGAAGAAAAGTGTCAATTTTAAAGATAGAACAATCGATGAGCCTCAAATCGCAAACAAAGTCTAGGAATAATGTTATAGAATCAATACAAATCTTGTACAGATATTTTTTGTGTATAAATATATTTTTTATTATATATATTTATAAATATTTTCCAAAATTAAAAGTGATATTTTATGTTAATAACATATTACTTTATATATAGATTTAATACTATATATGTTATATTAAATAGAGTAGTCAATATGACTAGTTTTGGTAAATATATTATTAAGCTCTATATATGGTAAGTACTATATAGTAAGTAATAATTTATATTATGTTCGTATAGCACAATCATCAAACAACACATGGTACATGAACAAATTACGAAAAAAAAACAATTAAGTAAAAGCCACTACAACAAAAAGACCTATTAATGACGCTTGATAAGTGGTTTTCATGACGACTGATGTGGAAGCGTCATCAATGTTCAGCAAGACTAGAATCTATGACGATTTATATTAAAAACGTTATTGATAGTGCTCCAGTGATACGAGCGTTATAAAAGAAGCACAAAAATTTAAGTCGAAACCTCGACTCCCCCGCAATTCTCCCGCACTTAAGAAAAATTATAAACCCTCTCTCTTTCTCCTTCTCCTTCTCCTCCCGGTCACCAACTCCCCTCAGCCCACTCCCCGCTCCCCAACTCCCCTCAGCTTGCTCCCCGCCCCCAACTTTCCTCAGCCCGTTCCTCGCTTCCCTCGGTTACAGACTTCACCGCAGAGGGAAGGTTGTCACCGGCGTAGCCTTCACCACCGGTTTGTCCTAAATCTCGATCATTGCTTATTTTATGCCCTAAATTCAAAATATCCTAATTTTTGACAACCATACATGCATCCATCTCTCCAAAATTAGGGTTCTTAATTTTAGGGTTTCCCGACGTCTCCGTCCATGTCGGCGATGATCCGAAAAGGGCTGCATCATCGTTGACTTCTCTTGATTAAGTGAGTGATTTTGATTTTGATTTTTTCCCTAAAAAGATTTTGTTGGGAGTGTAATTTTTTCCCTAAAAATTAGTGTTCTTAATTTTTGATTTAGATTTTTTCCCTAAAAGGGTTCTTTGATTTTTTTTCTGTTTGTTCTTGTTCAAGGGAGTGTAATTACATTTGAGGAGCCGAGTCCGAAGCCTCTCCACAGTCACAGCTGCGACCCAACGAGGTGCTGTGCGTGCCTGTGAGCCGAGTCCGAAGCCTCCCTTCGGATTCTGATACTAAATTATAGGGTATAAATTCTAAACTCTTGATTGATTTCAGTTTCTGGGTTTATTTTATTTGTCGATGATGTTGTTGGATCTCGATCCCTACATAAAAAGGGTTTTGATCGACTGATACGTGTTGGGTTCGATTTTGGCTTGACGATCCTACGATTGTCTTTGTTTATGAAGCGCGAATGATCTTTAGATCATGTTCGATTCTTTACTTGCTGTTGGATCATTTTCGGTTTCAGGTTACCTAGCTGTTGTTGGAATTATTTGTGATGCATGTATTGTTGGTTTGGATTTCTTGTATAAACTGTTGCTTGGGTTCTCCTTCCTATACTTGCTGTGGGATGTTGGTTTAGGTTTTCCTTATTATACATGTTGGGTTGGGAAAGATTTCTTTGCTGTAGGAGATGTTTTGCTATTTGGATTAAAATTGTTGGTTGGATATCTATTATGCATGATGGGTTTAACTTGGTACTGTGGGTATTTTTGTTGGGAGCTTTTCGATATAACACATGCGGGATATATTAGTTGGGAGTATTTCTATTTCGGGAATGACATCTCCATTAGCATGCCTGCATCGTTGATTTTGGGACTACGTCTACTATGCCATGCCTAGATGTTTAACTTTATTTGTCGGTTTCGGTTTTTATTAGAGTACTCTGATACTCTTGGTGATGGTTGTAAGACCCAGTTTTCTGAAATTGGGGTATTTTTGAAAATTTATTATTTTTATTATTTATTAATGGTGATTTAGTCATGTTATGAATTTTGGTGATTTTTAGTTAGATTAAAATTATTTTCTAAGTCATGGCTTATGACTTTGTGATTTTGGTTAGTATAACTTAGTGTAAACCCTAGTTTTCTCTAACCTAGAAGTTGCCATGACCATGAGAGCTTAGCCATAGGCTTAGAACACCAAATTAGTAATTTTAGCCTAAAGGGTATTTTGGTAATTTATTAGAATTTATTTGGAATTATTTGGATTTATGTGTTTTATTATTATTTAATTAGTGGATTAGTGTCATGTTAGCCCTAACCTAGTTTACCCTAACCTAGAGATTAGCAACTAACCTAGAAGACTAAGTGTAGGTATTTACTTTATGTTGTAAATATCTTAGGATTGAAATATCTAGATATTACTTTTTAGATATTTTAGAAAAACCTAAATATCTATCTACCTAGTCAAAGCCTTAGGGGCTAAGCTTAGCAAGGTGGAAAGGAGCCCTAAATATCTACCCTACCCCCCCCCCATGGCAGCCACACCCTACCCCCTTCCATATAAACACACCCCCCCTTCATTCAAGCTTCTTTCATTACACAAAAACCTAGTTTTTTTCCCTCAACTTCACACCCTCACCACTTAACCATTTCAACTCCAAATTGAGCCAAACTTCTTGCATTGGAACCCCCTACTATTGAGGATGCTAAGGGGAGCTAGCTAGCTAGGTTGCATAGCATTTTGGGCACCATCAAGCGAAGAGGATACCCCCCCCAAAACCTTGTTTTCTTGAGTTTTGCACTCATAGGTAAAAATTCCCAAACCTAGTTATTATTGTAATTTCTCTTCATAATTGCATGCATATAGGTATACCCTAACTGTAGGCTAAGTTTGGTGAGATTTAGACTTGGTTTGGTGTCCGTATCGGACACGTGTCTGTGTCTTAATTTCAGTGTTTGGTGAAATGTCACTATGGTTTAAATGTTGTTGTTTTCCAAAACAAAATATATTTTTAGGTAGCCCTAGACATGTAGGACACAACCCTAGTTGACTGAGCACGAAATCGTGTTGTGTCCGTGTCCAAATTGGACACGAACACACTGTTAAACACACTGCATACTGTGTAAAACACGCACTGACACGGGCTTCGTGTCGTGTCTAGACACGACTTGGACACAAAGTGTCATGCCTAATCCCTATCCCTAGACCTAGGCTACCCCCTGACACGAGCACGACACGTATTGATGCGTGTGTCGTGTCCACGAGGCTTTGTCCTCGCTGCACGAGGCAGTGCACTGTGACTGTGTTCTCCCCTGCTACTCGGGGGCGACACAGGACACGACACGGCCTCTCATGGCCTGATTTTTTGTGGACACGTGCGCCTAGTGTCTGACACACTGCACACAAAATTTTAGGCGAATTGGTCTGGTGGATCGAGAGAAAACTCGATCGCACCGACCCGTGCCTGTACTGTGCCTGTGTGAAAACGCGCACTGATACGCGTGTCCCGTGTCTCGCACACGCAACGTGGACACGTGTCAGGGTGTCCTAACCCTAGCCCTACACTAGGTTGACACTGGGACACAACCACGTGGGTTGTGTTGTGTCGTGTCGTGCACACGAACGACGTGAACGCGTGCACGAGGAGCAGTCTAGTTGTGCACTGTTTTTGCATTTCCTGTGATTGGACACGTTTGTGTCCACTTGAGTGGACACAAACTCTTGTGTGACACGTATGCAATATGTAGATATGTTACCAACCATTAATTGACCATTTTAGCTTAATTTTCTAGATCAATTTCCATTTTCCCTATTATTCGAAAAACTGTGTATCAGCCCATTTCCTGTTTTTTTTCCAGATTTGTAAATCGAATTTCAAAACCTATTTTGATCTGTTTTATACTTTGTATTAGGGCATTTTAGTATGTATATATGTAGTATATATGTATGTGTGTGTGTGGGTGAATTTTGAGGTTATTTGGTTGTGTGTATAGGTAGTTAGGGATGTGCATATATATATGTATGTATGTGGTGTGTGTGTGTGTTTTTAGTATTGGTTTGGGGGCTGTCCTGTTCTCAGGAAACTGAGAACAGTCTCCCCTCCCCTTCCTGTGTACTCTCATCCCCTCTCTCTCACTGTCTCACTCTCTCTCTCTAAGATTCCCTCTCTCTACACTCTCTTTCCCTCTCTCTCTCTCTATATATATATTGTATATATGTATTAGGTAATATACATATACATTTTGTATGTATATATATATGTTATAGATATATATTAGTGTATATATATGTTTATATATATATGTGGGGTTATGGGTATATTACATAGTGACCCTTTATATATAGGTTATATATATATTTGTATAGATTCTATTGTAGGTATAAACCTATGAACCCTATGACCATTGACCTAGGTTACTAGCCTATGGGCATAGAGTTAGCCTATGGCCCATGACCCATGAGTCTAGACTTGACCTTAGGCCTATTGGGCCTAGTTTGACTACAAGTTTGACCATGGTTGACCAAAGTCAACTATAGGTCAAACCTTAACCAAATTGACCTAGAAATAGTTTGGATGGACTCTAAATGACTTGGTGACCTAAGTTTGACTAAACCCTAGACTATTGACTAGTTGGTTTAGACTTTGACCTATATAAGGGTATTATTTATGACTTGGTTATATAGATAGCCCTATGTAGAGTGAAGATATGTATGGGGTTAAGTAGGATACTTAGAGTTGAGTCTTGATTGAGTTAGACTATGGTTTAGCTTGATTATAAGATTAAGTTTGGTGTTGTACTATATATATTTATATGTGATGTACTTGTATAGGGAGTTGGTTATACCTTAGCTTTGTATTATGGTATCTTAGGTAACCTAAGACATGTTAGCCTATGTTTGGTTTTGAGTTAGCCTTATAGAGTTAACTTTAACCTAGATTAGACTTGTTTAACTTTGTTTGACCTTGTATGACTTAGTTTAACTTCTTGTGACCTAGTATGACTTAAATTGACTTAGTTTGACTGTAGTGTTGACCAAGTTTGACTTTGACCTAGATTGGCTTAGAATTCATATAGATTGCATTGTAGATTTCATTTACCTTCATTTTGGACATGTCATAACTGTATTACTCTATTTTAGGACATTGTGACCCTGGTACAGACATCTGATATTACACTACTCTTTCCAGAGTAACAGGCGAGTACATTCTCTGATAATTCTCTCATTTATTTGTCGATTACTGTATTTCAGTTCTAGTTAGTTTTATGTGATTCTCTGTATCAACACGTATGGATATTTCTGAATTCATGTATCGATACATACCTTACTTGCTGGCCTCTATTACTGGAGTCATTAGTATCATTCTGGAATCATTTCTGGAATCATCATGTATTGGCCAGACTCATCTCGATTCTTTTTGTCGATTTTGGATTCACTTGCTGGGCGGGGAAATATTGAGTAAGACATGTAGACATACCCCAAATCTGGAATCTCCAACTGGAATCTTCTGGAAGCATAGCCATCTCTTGCCTGATCCGTAAGAGATGTGCCTGATACCTACAGCCGTTTGCATGTCGACCTCGGTATTTTAAAATACACTGTTAGATCATAGTTGGACTCACCCTGGATTCATTGATCACTGTTGGACTCATCTTGTACTGGAAATTATCTGGTATCAGATTATATGGACTGGACTCACACATGATATTCTAGTTCAGTTAGCTTTTATTACAGTCTTCATTGCCATGATTCTTCTCTTGTTTTAGTTACCTTTCTTTTCTTGTATATCACTGTGTCTCTATGCCATCATTACCTGTATAAACTACCATGCTCATCAATAAAACTGTCTATAAACTGCTTTATAGTTCTTTGTCATTTACTTGGGTTTTTCTAGATGAGTTGTACTCGTTCCCGTCCTGATTGGACCTGTTGAAAATATTACAGATGATAATCCTGAGGACACATGCCCTGCTTACCATGGACCTGGCGAGGGATTAGCTACCTTTGGCCCCGACTCTCAGGAGTGATTCAGGAGATTAGCTAGTAGACTACTTTAGCTTTCATGTTTTGGCTTGTTGTATTAAAGTTAAGATATTGAGTATGTATTAAGTTGGTTTGAGATATTGGAGTATTATTTTAGTAGTTAGTTGTTGTTGTCTTTAAATTCCTTAGGTATAACTTCTGTGTTATCTTTTCGTGCTTAGACTGTGTTTGAGTAGATCATACCCTTTACTTGCCCTCCATTCGGAGCTGATATCTGGACAAGTACTTTTTATATTCACTGCATGAGATAGTTAGCAACCTAGAACAGCTTACTACCGCCGACACTGCGGCGTAGGCTGGACGTAACCACTTCTCGTGCCCCTATACAGGGTGCGAGTCGTGACACGTTTTTAGTGGTGGCCCACGCAGGTCTGTCGACTAAATTGTTTGGTTACGTTATTGTACCAAGCATGCCTGCAATTAGGAACTTAAGGTAATTAGACAACATTAGGAGTGACGCTTAGAACACTTAGAGGAATACTAGGATTGCAATATAGGAAATACATCACATGTTTGCTATTATAATTAGATTTCCTTGCATATGATTGCTTACTTTAAATAAGTCCTTATAAGTCCTTTTATTTTGTAAATTAGATGGTGCTTACTCGTTCATCCCGGTATGTCTCACCTGAGAATGGCACACTCCCCATCCAGTCAGCTGACCAGTTGACTGATACACCTCCACCTCCACCTACCACATTCCTCCACTCCACAGATCCACAAACCCAGATGCCTCCACCACCTTCCACATCACAGGCCCAGCAGGACCCAATACTTCCACCACCCCCTATCACTATACCTACCCAGGCTTCCGTCACACTCGACGGGAACCAACTGCTCATTCTGATCCAGGGGTTCCTAGCAACCCATCAGGAGCAGACCACCCTACTCCGCCAGAGCATGGAGCATTCTGAGGGACGTACCGTGGTCCCACCACCTGTAGAACCGCGGCAGAGAGCAGGGACGATCAAGGACTTCATGGGTCTGAATCCCAAGGAGTTCTTAGGGACTGAGGGCATAGTAGTAGCAGATGACTGGTTAGACTCAGTAGAGAGGAAGCTCATTGGAGTTAGGATGCCGGATGACCTCCAGGTCGAGGCAGCGAGATTTTGCTGATAGACTTGGCTGGAGTTTGGTTCCGGAATGAGCCGTTATTCGCGAGAGGGACAGCCACTTGGGATCAGTTCAAGACCCAGTTCAAGAAGAAATTCTTTTCGACCACTGCTAGAGTAGCCATGGGGCTACGATTCCAGAACATCCAGCAGGGGAACCGTTCTGTTGACGAGTATGCGGCAGAGTTTAGTCGCCTGAGCCGTTTCGCTCCTAGTCTAGTTGCTGACCCTGAGGAGATGACGCGTAGGTTTTGCCGTGGTCTAGTTCCAGACATTGGCATTCTTATAGTGGCGAACGGTATGACTGACTACTACCAGAGCTTAGAGTTAGCCCGGAGTATCGAGGACCGTCTTCTGTCTTGCAAGAGGCCGGCTTCTGTACACATTGAGGGACCCTCCAAGCGTCAGGCTTTCCAGCAGAAAGTGCCGACGCTGCACCAGCAGACATATCATCCTCCCACACCACATCATTCGACCCCCGCCAGTTAGAGCCCCGGGACCCCGGCAGTAGAGGCCATTTCAGCAGGTACAACATCAGTATCGGGGTCAGGACCCGAAGACGATCAGTTGTTCATACTGCAGGAAGCAGGGACACGTCAGGGAGCAGTGTAGGAAGAGGCTGAAGGTTTGCTATACCTGTGGGTCTGATACTCACCAGAAGATGGATTGTCCTATTGCACCTCCTTATATGGGGGCTAGGCCACCTATAGCTCAGCACCAGAGGGGTAGAGCTTTTGCGATGACGGTCGAGGAGACCAACGCTGCAGGTGACGGGTTAGCAGGTTTATCTTTTCTGTCCTTCCTTTCCCATCTTGTTGTATGATTCCATTAGTACCTGTCAGGATATGCTTGTGATATGCTAGATAGTGTAGTTACCCTGTTCAAGACTGTGGAATCACGACCAGTAGGACTATGATTGCATGTTATCTTTTGACTCTGATTGACTGGGGGTTTGACCTAGAAGGAGTACGACTATCTTAATTTCGAGGACGAAATTTCTCTAAGGAGGGTAGACTTGTAAGACCCAATTTTCTGAAATTGGGGTATTTTGAAAATTTATTATTTTTATTATTTATTAATGGTGATTTAGTCATGTTATGAATTTTGGTGATTTTTAGTTAGATTAAAATTATTTTCTAAGTCATGGCTTATGACTTTGTGATTTTGGTTAGTATAACTTAGTGTAAACCCTAGTTTTCTCTAACCTAGAAGTTGCCATGACCATGAGAGCTTAGCCATAGGCTTAGAACACCAAATTAGTAATTTTTAGCCTAAAGGGTATTTTGGTAATTTATTAGAATTTATTTGGAATTATTTGGATTTATGTGTTTTTATTATTATTTAATTAGTGGATTAGTGTCATGTTAGCCCTAACCTAGTTTACCCTAACCTAGAGATTAGCAACTAACCTAGAAGACTAAGTGTAGGTATTTACTTTATGTTGTAAATATCTTAGGATTGAAATATCTAGATATTACTTTTTAGATATTTTAGAAAAACCTAAATATCTATCTACCTAGTCAAAGCCTTAGGGGCTAAGCTTAGCAAGGTGGAAAGGAGCCCTAAATATCTACCCTACCCCCCCCCATGGCAGCCACACCCTACCCCCTTCCATATAAACACACCCCCCCTTCATTCAAGCTTCTTTCATTACACAAAAACCTAGTTTTTTCCCTCAACTTCACACCCTAACCACTTAACCATTTCAACTCCAAATTGAGCCAAACTTCTTGCATTAGAACCCCCTACTATTGAGGATGCTAAGGGGAGCTAGCTAGCTAGGTTGCATAGCATTTTGGGCACCATCAAGCGAAGAGGATACCCTCCCCAAAACCTTGTTTTCTTGAGTTTTGCACTCATAGGTAAAAATTCCCAAACCTAGTTATTATTGTAATTTCTCTTCATAATTGCATGCATATAGGTATACCCTAACTGTAGGCTAAGTTTGGTGAGATTTAGACTTGGTTTGGTGTCCGTATCGGACACGTGTCTGTGTCTTAATTTCAGTGTTTGGTGAAATGTCACTATGGTTTAAATGTTGTTGTTTTCCAAAACAAAATATATTTTTAGGTAGCCCTAGACATGTAGGACACAACCCTAGTTGACTGAGCACGAAATCGTGTTGTGTCCGTGTCCAAATTGGACACGAACACACTGTTAAACACACTGCATACTGTGTAAAACACGCACTGACACGGGCTTCGTGTCGTGTCTAGACACGACTTGGACACAAAGTGTCATGCCTAATCCCTATCCCTAGACCTAGGCTACCCCCTGACACGAGCACGACACGTATTGATGCGTGTGTCGTGTCCACGAGGCTTTGTCCTCGCTGCACGAGGCAGTGCACTGTGACTGTGTTCTCCCCTGCTACTCGGGGGCGACACAGGACACGACACGGCCTCTCATGGCCTGATTTTTTGTGGACACGTGCGCCTAGTGTCTGACACACTGCACACAAAATTTTAGGCGAATTGGTCTGGTGGATCGAGAGAAAACTCGATCACACCGACCCGTGCCTGTACTGTGCCTGTGTGAAAACGCGCACTGATACGCGTGTCCCGTGTCTCGCACACGCAACGTGGACACGTGTCAGGGTGTCCTAACCCTAGCCCTACACTAGGTTGACACTGGGACACAACCACGTGGGTTGTGTTGTGTCGTGTCGTGCACACGAATGACGTGAACGCGTGCACGAGGAGCAGTCTAGTTGTGCACTGTTTTTGCATTTCCTGTGATTGGACACGTTTGTGTCCACTTGAGTGGACACAAACTCTTGTGTGACACGTATGCAATATGTAGATATGTTACCAACCATTAATTGACCATTTTAGCTTAATTTTCTAGATCAATTTCCATTTTCCCTATTATTCGAAAAACTGTGTATCAGCCCATTTCCTGTTTTTTTTCCAGATTTGTAAATCGAATTTCAAAACCTATTTTGATCTGTTTTATACTTTGCATTAGGGTATTTTAGTATGTATATATGTAGTATATATGTATGTGTGTGTGTGGGTGAATTTTGAGGTTATTTGGTTGTGTGTATAGGTAGTTAGGGATGTGCATATATATATGTATGTATGTGGTGTGTGTGTGTGTTTTTAGTATTGGTTTGGGGGCTGTCCTGTTCTCAGGAAACTGAGAACAGTCTCCCCTCCCCTTCCTGTGTACTCTCATCCCCTCTCTCTCACTGTCTCACTCTCTCTCTCTCTAAGATTCCCTCTCTCTACACTCTCTTTCCCTCTCTCTCTCTCTATATATATTGTATATATGTATTAGGTAATATACATATACATTTTGTATGTATATATATGTTATAGATATATATTAGTGTATATATATGTTTATATATATATGTGGGGTTATGGGTATATTACATAGTGACCCTTTATATATAGGTTATATATATATTTGTATAGATTCTATTGTAGGTATAAACCTATGAACCCTATGACCATTGACCTAGGTTACTAGCCTATGGGCATAGAGTTAGCCTATGGCCCATGACCCATGAGTCTAGACTTGACCTTAGGCCTATTGGGCCTAGTTTGACTACAAGTTTGACCATGGTTGACCAAAGTCAACTATAGGTCAAACCTTAACCAAATTGACCTAGAAATAGTTTGGATGGACTCTAAATGACTTGGTGACCTAAGTTTGACTAAACCCTAGACTATTGACTAGTTGGTTTAGACTTTGACCTATATAAGGGTATTATTTATGACTTGGTTATATAGATAGCCCTATGTAGAGTGAAGATATGTATGGGGTTAAGTAGGATACTTAGAGTTGAGTCTTGATTGAGTTAGACTATGGTTTAGCTTGATTATAAGATTAAGTTTGGTGTTGTACTATATATATTTATATGTGATGTACTTGTATAGGGAGTTGGTTATACCTTAGCTTTGTATTATGGTATCTTAGGTAACCTAAGACATGTTAGCCTATGTTTGGTTTTGAGTTAGCCTTATAGAGTTAACTTTAACCTAGATTAGACTTGTTTAACTTTGTTTGACCTTGTATGACTTAGTTTAACTTCTTGTGACCTAGTATGACTTAAATTGACTTAGTTTGACTGTAGTGTTGACCAAGTTTGACTTTGACCTAGATTGGCTTAGAATTCATATAGATTGCATTGTAGATTTCATTTACCTTCATTTTGGACATGTCATAACTGTATTACTCTATTTTAGGACATTGTGACCCTGGTACAGACATCTGATATTACACTACTCTTTCCAGAGTAACAGGCGAGTACATTCTCTGATAATTCTCTCATTTATTTGTCGATTACTGTATTTCAGTTCTAGTTAGTTTTATGTGATTCTCTGTATCAACACGTATGGATATTTCTGGATTCATGTATCGATACATACCTTACTTGCTGGCCTCTATTACTGGAGTCATTAGTATCATTCTGGAATCATTTCTGGAATCATCATGTATTGGCCAGACTCATCTCGATTCTTTTTGTCGATTTTGGATTCACTTGCTGGGCGGGGAAATATTGAGTAAGACATGTAGACATACCCCAAATCTGGAATCTCCAACTGGAATCTTCTGGAAGCATAGCCATCTCTTGCCTGATCCGTAAGAGATGTGCCTGATACCTACAGCCGTTTGCATGTCGATCTCGGTATTTTAAAACACACTGTTAGATCATAGTTGGACTCACCCTGGATTCATTGATCACTGTTGGACTCATCTTGTACTGGAAATTATCTGGTATCAGATTATATGGACTGGACTCACACATGATATTCTAGTTCAGTTAGCTTTTATTACAGTCTTCATTGCCATGATTCTTCTCTTGTTTTAGTTACCTTTCTTTTCTTGTATATCACTGTGTCTCTATGCCATCATTACCTGTATAAACTACCATGCTCATCAATAAAACTGTCTATAAACTGCTTTATAGTTCTTTGTCATTTACTTGGGTTTTTCTAGATGAGTTGTACTCGTTCCCGTCCTGATTGGACCTGTTGAAAATATTACAGATGATAATCCTGAGGACACATGCCCTGCTTACCATGGACCTGGCGAGGGATTAGCTACCTTTGGCCCCGACTCTCAGGAGTGATTCAGGAGATTAGCTAGTAGACTACTTTAGCTTTCATGTTTTGGCTTGTTGTATTAAAGTTAAGATATTGAGTATGTATTAAGTTGGTTTGAGATATTGGAGTATTATTTTAGTAGTTAGTTGTTGTTGTCTTTAAATTCCTTAGGTATAACTTCTATGTTATCTTTTCGTGCTTAGACTGTGTTTGAGTAGATCATACCCTTTACTTGCCCTCCATTCGGAGCTGATATCTGGACAAGTACTTTTTATATTCACTGCATGAGATTAGTTAGCAACCTAGAACAGCTTACTACCGCCGACACTGCGGCGTAGGCTGGACGTAACCACTTCTCGTGCCCCTATACAGGGTGCGAGTCGTGACAATGGTCGTTCGACCAAATGAACCAAAACGTTGCAAATCGTATCGGATACACTGGCTCCGTATCGGGAAGTGTCCTATACGTGTTATGGCATACTAGTACAGCAGATGATGATTGATCCTTATCTGATACATCTTATATATTTCATTCTGTTTCTTGTCGTTGGTCGTATTTTATATGTTGGTACTGTTGGGTTGTTCATTCTGGGTGCAGATGCGCTCGTATTTGTACGAGTCGATACTGGACACGGATGTGAGGATACCTTCGTATCGATGATGTAGCCTCTCCACAGTTGTAGCCGCGACCCGGTGAGGCATTGTGCGTGCTTGCGAGCCGAGTCCAAAGGCTTCCTTCGGATTTCGACACCAAATTCTGGGGTATAAATTCTAAACTCTTGATTGATTTTAGTTTTTGGGTTTATTTTGTTTGTCGATGATGTTGTTGGATCTCGATCCCTACATAAAAAGAGTTTTGATCGACTGATACGTGTTGGGTTCGATTTTGGCTTGATGATCCTACGATTGTCTTTATTTGTGAAGCGGGAATGATCTTTAGATCATGTTCGGTTCTTTACTTGCTGTTGGATTATTTCCGGTTTCGGGTTACCTAGCTGCTGTTGGAATTATTTGTGATGCATGTATTGTTGGTTTGGGTTTCCTGTATAAATTGTTGCTTGGGTTTTCCTTCCTATACTTGCTATGGGATGGTGGTTTAGGTTTTCCTTATTATACATGTTGGGTTGGGAAAGATTTTTTTACTGTAGGAGATGTTTTGCTATTTGGATTAAAATTATTGGTTGGGTATCTATTATACATGATGGGTTTAACTTGGTACTGTGGGTGTTTTGTTGGGAGCTTTTCGATATAAATCACATGCGGGTATATATTAGTTGGGAGTATTTCTATTTCGGGATTGACATCTCCATTAGCATGCATGCTTCGTTGATTTTGGGACTACGTCCACTATGCCATGCCAGGATGTTTTACTTTATTTGTCGGTTTTGATTTTTATTAGAGTACTCTGATATTCTTGGTGTTGGTCGTTCGACTAAATGAACCAAAGTGTTGCAGATCGTATCGGATACACTAGCTCCGTGTCGGGACGTGTCCTATACGTGTTATGGCACGCTAGTACAGCAGATGATGATTGATCCTTATCTGAGACATCTTATATATCTCATTTCGTTTTTTTGTCGTTGTCGTAGTTTGTATGTTGGTACTGTTGGGTTGTTCATTCTGGGTGCAGGTACACTCGTGTTTGTACGAGTCGATACTAGACATGGATGTGAGGATACCTTCGCGTCGATGATGTAGCATCTCCACAGTTGCAGCCGCGACCCGGCGAGGCGCTGTGCGTGCCTGCGAGCCGAGTCTGAAGGCTCCCTTCGGATTCCGACACCAAATTTTGGGATATAAATTCTAAACTCTTGATTGATTTTAGTTTTTGGGTTTATTTTGTTTGTCGATGATGTTGTTGGATCTCGATCCCTACATAAAAAGGGTTTCGATCGACTGATACGTGTTGGGTTCGATTTTGGCTTGACGATCCTACGATTGTCTTTGTTTGTGAAGCGGGAATGATCTTTAGATCATGTTCGGTTCTTTATTTGCTGTTGAATCATTTTCGGTTTTGGGTTACCTAGCTGCTGTTGGAATGATTTGTGATGCATGCATTGTTGGTTTGGGTTTCTTGTATAAATTGTTGCTTGGGGTCTCTTTCCTATACTTGTTGTGGGATGTTGGTTTAGGTTTTCCCTATTATACATGTTGGGTTGGGAAAGATTTCTTTGCTGTAGGAGATGTTTTGCTATTTGGATTAAAATTGTTGGTTGGGTATCTATTATGCATGATGGGTTTAACTTGGTACTGTGGATGTTTTTGTTGGGAGCTTTTCGATATAAATCACATGCGGGTATATATTAGTTGGGAGTATTTCTATTTCGGGAATGACATCTCCATTAGCATGCCCGCATCGTTGATTTTGGGACTACGTCCACTATGCCATGCCTAGATGTTTTACTTTGTTTGTCGGTTTTGGTTTTTATTAGAGTACTCTGATACTCTCGGTTTTTCGATATAAATCATAGACTCTATAATTGACAGACTCTAAAAGTGAGGGTTTTGCTTTCTTTTTCAGGGTTTTGCTATACGTACATGTGCTATGGACAGTCTTCATGTGACCAAGTTGAAGCGTTATATGTGTGCTTCTTCGCTACAGTATTTGTGAGATTTTTGATGTCGATAGTTTTGATGTAGCTAAAGTGTACTCTATATTGGATACTCTATATATTTTGAGAAGATGTATATAATGAAATGGAGAAATGTAGAATGGTAGCTAAAATACTCTATTTTGAGACAATAAAATGGAGAATGGTACTTTATATTACATTTCAATGCTTTGTTGTGAATATGGTTCAAAGTGGTTGTTTTCGAATTGAATTGAGCAGCGTTTGGAATGTATAACATGCAGTATAGAGCGTTATAAATGTAATACAACGACCATATACAGCAGTTTTTCATAACTATCCATAATGCTTTGAAAATAAAACGTAGCAGAAATTCAACCTATTAATGATGGTTTTGGATGAATTATCTATAACGCTTTTAAAAACATTTATAACACCCGATTGCATAACGCTTGGACTGAAAAAAAAGCGTCATGGTTTGCAATTAATGACGCGTTTTAGCCGTCATTAAAAGGTATTTTTGTTGTAGTGAGCACAAACAATAATCATACTCTAGAAGAAAAATGATCGGAGGCATACGAGTAAAATATGCCTCCCTAGTCAGTTGGGTAGGAATTCGCCCTCGCGGTCCTACGCTGACTCTCAAAGTAGACAAGTGGTCAACGCTTGAGATAAGTCGATACCAATGACTTAATCAAGAACGAGACTCTGCCCAGGACGTACTCTCGCAGTCAGGATACATGATGAATATCACGTATCATGTGATACGAGAGCAAATGAGTGAGGCGAGAAAGTCGCATTCACTCTTCGAATATAGAACTCAAGAAATTATATTGAATAATACTCAAAACTTACCCACAATCTGATCGCCTTCGGACAACCTCTGCTCTAATACTCCAAATTCTATCTGGACTCCCTGCTACTGCCTTCCCTGGCCCTGCTGCTGCTGCCTCTGCTGCCCTACCTGATGCTGCACTTGTCGGTACATCTGAGCCTACATCGGTAATAGACGCTGGGCTAATGGCCTTACTGTCGACATTGGTCTTCCATAAGGTATTGCTACAGGGGATGGTGGTGATGAGAACTGTCGAACCGGCCCTCCTGGCCTCCTCATCAACGGGCAGGTAGCTCGTCTATGGTTTGAACTACTGCACCTCATGCACAGGCCATTCGCTACCCGACACACATCCCTAGAGTGTCCTTTCTTGCCATAATAAGAACAACCAGTTGCACCCTCCGACACCGTTGCTGATGCCCTGGTTGCTGCTGTAGAGCTTGTGCCATTATCATTGTATCAGAGCCACAACGATCACGCCTCCTCATAAGCCGCATCATCTCTAAGTGAAGTCCTTGTTGGATTCGCATCTCTCTTTCTAAAGCTAACTGAAGTCTCCGGTTGAACAAAAGATTATGTTCCTGCTGACGCTGTTGGGATGCCAATAACCCTCTGATGATCTACAATAGTGCCTGTGCGTCTAGTGCTACTGGTACTACCGGCATCACTAGAGGTACGGGAACCTCTGGCCTCTGCGGCTCAACTGGCTCATATTCGATAACATTCTTGATATGAATCTGTCCAGGTAGAGGGGCTACCCCTTGCTGATCTCCAACTGGTCCATGCTCTACTGGATTCTCTCCCATGCCGGATTCTCCAATAGCTGAGAACGATGTGCCTCTAAAGAAAAGGATACAAGGTATCAAAAGACAGGACGGGAAAGAATCGAGGATGATAACCAAGTTAGCAATCAAGGTGGGAGAAAGAGAAGATGAATCAGGAGATCAAGGGGAACATATTTTGATTGAGACTCCTATAATTGCAACACCCCACAAGTCTGAAAAACAAACCTGTATGGGCCACCAATAAAACCTTGTCACACCCAGTACCGGAATACTGAGGGTAACTAGGCCAGCTACACCATATGAGGTGTGCAAACATCATACGACGATCGTGGTTGTCAAGAGATAAGAGGGTGCATGCTACAATCAAGTTCCTATGGTCCACAGAGCATCTATGTCTCAATCAATCAACCAAGAAGTAGTAATCATGATCATACAAGATAAAGCCATAAGGCATCCCCGACGCTTCATCAAAATGATTCATGAGCCTAGTTATACAAAATAATAAGCTAGTGTCGAGAGTTATAGGTACATAATCGTAGTCAGCTGCAATCTGATTTAATTATAATTAAGTAAAAGGAAACTAATATCCAGAACAGCCGGCTAAACAGGTACCGGTAGCTAAATACCAAGTACAAAATAGAAGATATCAGAGCGGTGAGAAAGAAATCCACTCATGGTCCCTGGCGCCCATGCTCCTGGTGTACGCCATTGTTCGGGTAGAAGGCTGGATCCTCAGGCGCTGCTACGAGATCTGGCCAAACAAAACTAGCTGGGTCAGGCCCCGAATAGCAAGTACCATAAGGGAGCACATAAAGGATGAGATAAAACCCAAGCATAAATAAATAATAACGCTTGGCGTATGAGTTATAAGGTGATGAAGTTGTAGGGCCTAAAAATCAAGTTGCACCATGTATCTGCTATTCAGTGATCAAATTGTGCCCCCAAAAAATTAGGTTGCGCAACTGATATGAAGCTCAAAGAACAGACTGTGCCCTGAATAGGTTGCGCCATATATCAGACTGTGCCCAGTCTTGTTGCGCCAAAATCTATGTGGCATTTGACACTTAATGGCCATCATTACCTGACAATGCTGACAATCGACACCATAGTGAACGAAGAAAATCTTTTCGAATCCTGTGAATTGTGCCGCTCAAGGGGAGTTGGTTGACAGCTGTCCTATATGCTTCGTAAGTTGCGCCTAGGCGCAATCCAGACAAAATCCTTAGTTGTGCCTAGGCGCAATCTGAATGACTTCTGCTCAAAGACTGCCACGTGTTTAGGCGCAGCCCAAAGCAAGCGCAGTTTGACTCGTTGACTGAAGGTCGCGCAACCTGATGAAGTTGAGAATACTTACATTCTAAAGCAGGGTGACATGGAGCACATGCCACTAATCTCTCAAGACATGTCTACTATCCTGTACATGACCACGTACATCTCAATCACATGATGCCACGCGTCTAAATACGGTTAGTACACGACTTAACAACTGAATGAAAGTTGGCACAACAGGAGGTTGGCGTAACCCAATGTGGTGCAATCCAGCCTCGTGCACATCAGAATAACTACTAAAACAGTTATTTCTTGAACTCTATAAATAGAGTTTCCAATCATTGTGAGATCATCAGATACATACACACAGAGATCAAGAACTCTTGAAAAATTGCTGTTGTATTCTCCAGAGGCTACAGCCTTCAAGTTTACATAGTCCAAGGGATAAAGCGATCGTCTTTTGATCGGATTCCTACAGTTGTACTTCCCCAGAATTCATTGTACTTTGTACTATTTTTTTCAAGTTTGGAAAAAAATCTTTTTGTTTTTGCAAACAAAATGGTGACTCTGCTGGGGACGACTTTCTCCTCCGACGAGAAGGTGACAACTCAATGTGACATTGCGTCGATCGGCAAGATGCAAAAGACTCTGGTTGTTCAAGTCAACCAGACAGCCTATGAGGATATGATTAGCACCAAGATCAACAAGCGTACAGCTGCTATCGCCAAGAACAGGACTGTGTGGGCTCTTAAATCTCCCATGGTCAATGTTTCCCAGGAGCAACCTGAGTGTTCAGTGGTCAAGACACAATCTATCTCGGCGGCTCTGGCACAGCTTGCTTCTGTTGCCCGTACGCAACCTATTCATCCGGTTACCCACGCACACTCTTTGCTGCCAAGGCGCAGCCTGTTCAAGCCATTGTTGAGGTGCAGTCTATCCATGTTGCTGCTAAAGCACCATCAGTAGCCCGTAGGACTATGGCGCAACCCAAGCAATCAACACCTCAGGCGCAGTCTTCTACTCTGGCGCAACTCAAGGAAACTAGTCTTTTAGCTATTCCCTCTTCTAATTCTCAAGTTCTGAACTTGGAGAATCAATGTTCGAGTGCTAACACTAGACAGAACAAAGGGAAGAGTCCTTTGACACGTCCTCAATTGGCGCAATCTGTGCCTAAAATGGTCTCACAACAGAACAAAGGGAAACGCTTCTTAGCTGACCTTCCACAAAATAAAGGAAAGCACCCTTTGGTCTTTTCTCAAACTTCCCTGGTCTATGCCTCAGAGGAAGATATATCAGATTATATTCCTTTAAACAGAGGTCTTCGGATCTCTGATATTGGAAAGAATATTGACTAAAGAGGTATCTTACCTACCCCTATGGGGTTTGGTCAAGACCTTCCCACCTTGCAAATTTCAAGATCCAAGCAAGAAAAATTGAGGGTATCAAAAACAGAGACACCTGGAGCAGAATTTTCTGATTTATGAGCTTATCTCAATAGGCGTCAACCAGTATCAACTTTGATGAAACGTAAGAACCCTATGCCAAAGGCCAATCTGTACTAAAAGCCAAAGTTTGAAAAGAAAGACCCAACCACCTATGCTAATGAGTTGAGTACATCTTTGTACACTCAGGGAACTAAACATCTGAAGAATAGGAGACACGTTCTTAACATCAATAAGGAATATGTTCCTCCGACTCCTTCTCGTCCTGTAGTTGTAACTGATCTGCGGCAATATCTTACACAAAGACGAAAGATTACAGGGATGTCTCCCTCACCTCCAAATCGTACCTCAGATTGCCACTGCCTTCATGAAGTCGTCATCAACTGTTGTTGCCAATCGATTCGATGATCTGTCTTCGATCGTCTGAACTATGCTTCAACTCCTGAACATATAATAGAAGATGAAGATGAGCTATTATATGCTTCTGTCAATATGACTTCTTAAGGCACTGGGGTGGAAAACATCCAAGACGTAATGCATTCCGTAATCCTAGTCAGCAATACTTAGATTGGATCCATGCATCCAGTGAAGGTGTCTTTCAATGCACTAGATCGAGAAATCGACATTTGAATCGAAGTGTCTTTAATCAAGAAGATCTCCCCATTGTCCATGTAGGAGAGGACTCTTTCTCAGAGTTTGATGTAGATAGTGAAAGTTCTGAACAAACTATCTCATCAATAGCTGCAAGAGAAGTGACGGCATATACCATTACGGAAGATCAAGATGCCTCTACTTCAACCAGTCAAGAGCAACGAATTGTTGCATCAGAGGACAAATTAAAGACCGTGGCAAGCATGCACACCATAATTGTGGCTCAACATACAGTGCCCCCGATTATAAACCCTGCTACAAATCCTGAGCTTATAGAATCTTCTGTACCTGTTAGTCTGGGGGTACCAACTCCTCAGGTTGCTTCCGTGTCAATTCAAGCTGATCCCAGTCAGTCTGGTGCTGGGGGTGGTAATTACCATGCTGTTCCTCCTCCTAACACTTCTAACCAGCCTACCAATTCCCAAACATCAGGAGATGCTAATGAGGCTGTGAAACTCTTACGCACTCAGTTTGAGGCCTTTAAGCAAAAGGATGGCCTACAAAGACTGGGCATAAAGCAACCATATCCTACAGAGTAGAAGGAAGTTCCATTTTCTCCTAAGTACAAGCTTCCAACCATTATGCTGTTTGATGGCAGCACTTCTCCAAGTCAGTACATCAATCATTTTGAGGTGATGACTGATCAATTACAGCCAAATGATGCTCTCCTTACCAGAGTGTTCGTCGGTTGTTTAGCCGGCGCGGCCTATGACTGGTATCGTAGCCTGCCTGATGGCTGCATTACTTCTTTTACTGGTTTCAAGCAAATGTTCTTGGAACGGTTTTACGAAGGAGTCAACGACATGACGATGTCTGCCCTCATTAAGATTAAACAGAGGCACAATGAATCCACAGAGAGTTTCATTGAAAGATTCTGTCGAGACGCACTCAAAATGCCTTTAGGAACTCCATCTGCTGTAACAATAGATACTTGCAAATCAAACTTGTTGCCTATTATCAGTATGTGGACATGATCTACACAATTCCAGGATTGGCCTTCTTTTATTCTCAATGCCAAAGTAGCTGAGGTCAGTACTGAAAAGTTCAAGCAGTTAGGAGTCCAAATGACTCATTCTAACCAAGATAAACATTCTACACCCGGGGGTAGTAATCGCCAGAATAACCGTAAGAGTAAAGAAACACTGGCCATCAATCTTAAAGGCAAGGAGTCTTTGGCTGTCAATGTTACTCAGACGGCATCCACTCCATCAGCACCACCGCAGAAGACAACTCGTCCAAAAGAAGAGTATTCTTTTGATGAAGATGATACTTTAAGCATCTTCGATTGCTTGATCAAAAGCAATAAGCTTCAGCTTCCAGAAGCAAAACGGCCAGAAGAAGTGGGTAAAACTGATCACCCTAAATACTGTATTTATCACAGTTTTATAGGGCATCCAACCAGAGCATGTTATGTGCTCAAGGGTAAAATCTAGGAGTTGGTCAACTCTGGAGCAATTACTCTGCAACAGGACGAGAAAACGGTGACTGCTAATATGGTTTCTCTATAATTCGGTAATTTTCCACCACAACTTGTGCAAGATGGTGTTGTCCCCATTCCAAGGACTACTCTTGAAATTGTGAATCTTTCACCTCCTCAAAATGAAGGTCTTGTTCCGCTGTCAACTGACAGAGGAGAGATTATGTGGATTCATCCAGATCTGGTAGCAAAATTTGAAATGCCTTCCTTTTCTAAGCAAAAGAAGCATTCCAAATCTAAATTCAAGAACTGCAATATGGTATCCTTTGAACCAGTAATAGAAGAAGAAATTCTAATGGGCACTAGATCAGGGAAATCCTATCTTCGGGAGTATTCCAAAAATCAAGAGAACTCTGCTCCGTCTCCTGATGTTCCTCCTTCATCATCTTCTGCTGCTGAGAATACACCATCCACATCCTTGTCAGTGGTCGAACCATCTTCTCCTAAACCAACGTCAGCAGATAAGGGGAAGCAGCCTGTTCGCTTTGACAAAGCACTAAAGAAGTCCTTATCTCTTGGACTTAAAAAGCCTTACAATTTTGATATATTGGCTCAATTGGCCAATACTCCAGCAAGATTGTTAATCTTTGAACTCTTACGTCACTCAAAAGAGACTCGAGAGACGTTAAGTGAAGCCTTGATGCAGGCTGACGCTTGTCTTACTCTTCTCAAGAAACCTGAAAATGAGCCAGTCAACTGTGCACATTGTCATAGTGTATTTGAATTAATGCCCAATATTACTTTTATACAAGATGACATGTTGTTAGAAGATAATCGTCATGATCGTCCTCTTTATTTCACGGGGTATGCAGACACCATGAAATTCGATCGCATTCTGATTAACCCCGGGTCTGCACTTAGCATTATGCCGAAGTCTTTATTGGATGCTTTGAAGATCCCAGTGCATAATCTTTCTACGACAATCACTACCATCCTGGGGTTTAATCAAGGAAGAAGTAAACCTTTGGAGAAGATACGCCTAAAACTTCAAATTGGCAATCTTCGTACAAAGGTAACTTTCTATGTTATTGACAATCATGTCTCATACAACGCTTTGTTGGGAAGGCCATTCCTCCATGAACACAATATTGTACCCTCTATGCTCCACCAATGTTTCAAATATATGGATGATAATGGAGAATTCCAAAAAGAGGTTGCAGATCTGAATCCTTTCAAAGGAGTTGAAGTATATTACAACGATTCTCGTATGTACAAGGAGGAATTCATGAAGGTGGTACTAGCAATGGACACAGATGAAGAACAAAAGAGTGTGCCAAATGATACTCTGGTGATTCCCGTCAAAGGACGCACCTCATGTCCTCAATCTTCCAAACCACTGACTATCTATCTTCCTTTCCATGAGAAGCAGCCTAAGGGTGATAGTCAAGAACAAAAGGAGCTCACCTCTTCTGAGCCGCTTGTAATCGATCTTCATCGCAAGAAGCTCCCTCCTCCTTCCCGTTCTTTTTCTCCCCCTCTTGTTATCAATCTGACTAAGCCTGCTAAGGCTAAAGTCCCTGTTGTAAATGATGATGTAAAAATTAATAAAGCATCTCCTTTGCAGTATACTGATATCTTTTACTATACTCAGTGTTATTTGGATATGCTAGATAACTTTAAACCACTTACAATAGAAGTCGTATCATCTCTACGAAATGTGGTATTACTGGATTCAATACAAGAGTCGTACTTCTTAGTACCGTCTCAAAAGAAAGATGAAAAGCCTATACTCTTCAACAAAAGAGAGAAACCAAAATTCATGCTCTATAATGATAATAGAGACGATACAGAAAGGCTACAATTATGATTCTATAGTCCACAATCCAAAGCCATCATCCGTAAAATGGGCTATGATTTCAGAACAGGCCTCAACAATGGTAAAGGAAGGCGAACTCCTCTTCGTATTGCTGTTCCAAAAGAAAAATCACAACAATACCACAGTAAAACAAAACGAGGACTAGGTTATATGTCACCACTTCCAACTCCAGAACCTTCTGAATCTGATGAAGAAGAATGTTCAAACTCTTCTGATTCTATCTTATGGGATTCTGATACCAGCATTGGTCATGTTCATAGGGTGATAGTATCTTCTAACATGGTGTCTGCCAAATTCTCAGAAGAGGCCTATGAAAATGACATTAAAGAAGCTCCTGAAATGGATCCTTCGGCACAAAGGATGGACAATCAGTGGGAACTTCGTTTTGAACAACGAGAGCCACCTACCGAGGATCAACTAGTCCAGATCGTTATTGGAGAGGAGGGTGTATCACGACCAATCTTTATTAGCAAAAATCTTCCAGATGATGATAAACAAGAATTAATTCATCTTATTCGTGAATATATTGATGTCTTCGCTTGGAGTTACGAAGATATGCCAGGATTAGGTCCTCAAATTATAACTCACAAGCTTAACATTTTGCCGAATGCCAAGCCGGTCAAACAACAACAACGGCGATTCAAGCCTGAAATGATGGATGCAATTGATGATAAAGTCAAAAAGCTTATAGCTTGTAGTTTTATCAAAAAAGAACAGCATCCTGACTGGGTAGCCAACGTTGTACCAGTTCTGAAGAAGACCAAAAAGGTTCGAGTTTGCATAGACTTTCGGGATCTCAATGATGCTTGCCCTAAAGACGAGTTCCATCTCCCAATTACTGATGTCATGATCGACAATATATGTGGATTCGAATGAATTTCTTTCATGGATGGGTTTTCTGGATATAATCAAATCTGGATGAATCCTGAAGATGAAAAACATACTTCATTTCGTACTCCTCGGGGAGTGTACTGTTATACGGTCATGCCGTTTGGTCTTAAGAATGCAGGTGCAACTTACCAGCGGGCTATAAGTACTATCTTTCGAGATCATCTGTGAAAGGCTGTCGAACGTTATGTTGACGATATTGCTGTTAAAAGTCGTCTCAAGGAAGATCACATTCAAGATTTAAGAACTATCTTCAATCTAGTACGTCAGCACCTTTTTCTTTAAAAATTGAAGTGACTGTTAGTTCATTCACTTTATTTGACTTATCATTCATTGAACATTTATTGTCTCTTATCTTAAATAATATGAATTCGCGTCCTCTACACCTCTGAATTTCGATTATTTATATCAGCAACTTGTCACGTCCTTATTACCTCTGATAAAGTTGTATATTGAAATAACAGTATTGCTAAACTTTATATTCTGTCACGTCTACATTACCTCTGAGTAGATATAATAAATATTATTATTTTCTAAATCATAAAATATATCATGTCCAGTACCTCTGAATGTATTTTCTATTCTATTACTTATATCTATAACAAGATATGCAACAAGTAATGGAACCACATAAAATGTCTTTATTATTTTCTTTCTGCAAAAGAAGAAAAAGAGTACATTGTAGAAAGAAGCAACAAAATTTGCCCATTTTTTACTCCGAAGGATAGATGATAAGTTCTGCAATTTGTTTCTTCATAACTTGAATTCTTTCATCACGAGAATCTAGCACTCTCTGTCTAGCTTCAACTCGTCCTGATTCAGGATCAAAAGGTTGTAGAGCAGCAGTTCGACGTGTTAGCTCTTCATTCTGAAGACGTTCAAATTCCTTCTTCTGGTCCTTCAAAATATCCACCCGATCAATGGCAGTTTGGTACAATTGATTTTCTTGTTCTATGTTCTGCTTAGCAGTTTAGAGTTCTGCCTGAAGTTGAGAAATTCTGGCTTCTAGATCAGCAGCTTTTTTTCCTTCCTCGGTAGCCTTGGTTTTATGACTCTCAGCAATAACAGCTACATCAGAGATTTGAATGTCTAGCTCAGAGGATTGTCGAGTGAAAGCCAGCAGGAATGTTTCAAAATCAGCTTTACTAATTTCTGCTTTTCGAACCATGGTTTTATATTCCATGTTTATTAGTGGTTCGATATCTCCTATTTTCAGCTCATTGAAAGCCTTGATCGACCTCTCTAGCTCGTCCAAAATATGTTCCAAAAATGAAGCTTGAGCTTCGTCTCCTTGACTACTTATGCCTTCGATCAAGAATGTAGTGGGAGTTCTAACAGTACTGAAAGGGACATCCTCTCTCTCCATGATTCTATGAACTAGGCGTTCCAGAGATGTAAAGAAAACTCTCGTAAAAGAGGTCACCACAAATTTGTTAGTTGCCAGGGCTCCTGGAGTAGCTACTATGTTTGTAGAAGTCTTCACAGCTTTAGCAGGTGGGGGTACTTCATCTGGAGTACTAATATGAGAAGAGCTTCCTTCCCCGGCTATAGTCCCAGTGGACGCTGCTGCAAATCACATATGTTATAACATATAATGCTGAAGATGCAATAACAAATCGTTCATAGTGGGGAAACTTACTTGAGCCGAGTACATTATGAGGAGTCTCAATAGCTTTAATTGTCTCGGACTGAAGTTTGGACAGAGTCTCTGTACACATGGTGGCCTGACTACTCCCTGCTCCTGATTTAGTCGGAGGTGGTAGAGTTACTGGAGTTTCATTTACTAATTCAGTTGCCACCTTAGACACTTCGGGCGGCTCAGTGGTCGTGGGTTCATTAACTTCAGAAAGATTGACAGGTTCCTTATCATGAACCACATTTTCCTCTTCTTCAGCAAGCGAAGGATCTTCATCAACTGGGATTTCTTGTGATGATGATGCATTCGCTAAAGTTTTTTTTCTTTAGCAATGTTGTCCCAATCTTCATCATAAGTTTCATCATCAAAATCACAACCGTTCAATGCATCAATCACTGCCTCTCCTGAATGAGTAGATATTTGAGCTTGCGAAGTATCTTGTGGAGGTAAATCCTGTTTTGGAAAGGAAGCTTTTGGACTCACGGGAGTTGGAGAGGGAATTGTTATCCCTGCTGCAGCAAGTACATTAGCAGGAACATTTACTGTCATGATGATGGAAGGAGGACGGACATCTGTTAAAGTAATCAATACAAGGAAAAGCAATTTAGATATATATCTCTGATAAAAGTTAACATATGAGGATATTTCACAGCTTTGATATTACCTTCTTGAGATGGTTCTTCTTCAATAATGTCCAATCTTCTTCTAACTTCTTTGAGTATCGGTGCGTTTGGCCCTGCAACAGCTTCGGTACGATTACCTTCTGGATCGATCAAGGAAGCAGAAGCTCCTCCTTCTGTAATCTTCCCCTGTTTATGAATAGAAAAAGGGGTAATGTCCTTCTCTCCAGAAGAAGAACTGAAAAGCAACTATTTTGATTGAGAACGAGTTGTTCTCGTAGTCATTGGTTCATTGATAACCAGTGATGTTCTTTTCTTCTTCTCTGGAGCCCTTGGATAATTAAGAGGACTATCCCGTTGAGGAGAGGCTGTCATTTCCTTAGTCTTTCTCTTCTTCAAACCTTTAATAGGGGATTTTTCTTTCCGCATCTTTATGGATATACTAAAGGATCTTGAACTGGGTCAGCAAAATTTATTAAAATTGATGCCTCTAGAGGTAAATCGGCAAGATCTCTGTCCTCTACATCCTGGAAAGACTGAAGAGTACGTTTTTCTTGTTTAATTCTCCTTTCAGTTGCGAAGCTATGTACAGGATGAAAGCTTTCAGTGAATGTGTTCGCTGAAGTATAGAAGTTTGCATATGAATATAACATATGCGGACCTTGGGAAAGTTTATAAGGCATAGAAAAAAATAGCTTTTGTGCCCCGGGCATTGTAATAATTCCGAGCCCTAGCCCCATCAATAAGATAACCCTTGGCCTGTAGGCAAGTGGTTGCATTTTCTACATGAAGCTGATCATACCCGAACTGCCGTACAAATCGACTCGGCAAATACGGTTCCAAATAGCATTCTTCTTCAAATCTATAGACCAAGTGAGAGGACCGGATTATCTTAAGCCATGAAAAGATGTTTGGACTTAAACGAAGTGTTTCTTCAGGTAAGTCCATCATCTGTGGAGGCATAGTATCATACCTGAAGGGGGCCAACACACTGGAAATACCATCCTGATCCACGTTTCAAGGCAAGTCGACACTCTGAAAGAACAGTATATTCCAATGAGCATTAGCAAAACGCCCGATGAAGTCTCCATCAGCAGGTCCCATATCCGGGTTCATTAAATAGGGATGGTGTAGCAATAACCATCCAAACAAATAAGTATATGGCATTTCAGTACAGGGAAAATCCGACCGACTATCCTTATCTTGCAGCATAGTGTCCACAAAAGAACGGAATCCAGCGTTCAGGTGGCAGGTCATGGCTGATAGAAGATCCATCGTGTATCCAAATACAAGACGTATTGCAGCAAACAAAATACCCGATGGAATCTGTCAACCGCACTGGCTCCCGGAACTACAAAATGCCGTAACTATAAAGATAGAAAGTCTGTCAGCTGGGCTTCTGGAGACATAGGTCTGTAACCCTGTCTAAGATAACTTTGAAGAACATCGCCAGCCTTGAACAGACCCGAGTCCTCAGTCAAGGTGACATCCCCATGATTATGTTTTTCCATCAATAATTGCACATCACGTCTATCAAAAGGTTCAAAGAAACGAGGCATACATGCTTGACTGTCCAGTGGCTTGTCCTCCCACACATGACCCAGGAACAGATATGGCATCCATTTTGTGATGTAGCAAGTACCCGCAGTGGCACTTTCGTAGTAGAGTGAGCAGATTTTATAGTGACACAGCAGCTCTTGGAAAATTGTGATCATCTGGGGATTCCCCTTTGCTAAAGCATCTAATTCATCATTTGTGGGTACATATTCTTCATATGGGTTATCACCCATCGGTAGACGAGAGATATATTCCATCTCGTTAAGAGCAAATCCCATCTCTCCAGGAGGCGTCATGAAGGTCCCAGTGCTTTTGTTATATCTCTCTACTAAAGCCAAGAACATGTGAGGGTTTGGATGAATGCCATATACCGTAGTATAGATGGGATTATAGAGGCCCAGATCAATGAGCTTATCTTTGAATTCCTCCAAAATCCATATGGACAACCTACTCCAGCGCTTCATTCCAGGGTTTACCAGGCCTATCATGCGCATAGCGCGGTCTGGATATCTTCCTTCAGCTTTTGCAAATGTATTTGCAAAAATAGGTATTCTGACTGGAAGAAGCAGGAAAGAATCCTCGGAAGTGATGCAGCTCGGCCTTAAACCTCTTAAGTGTGTGCTATATTTTTCAGAAGTGCTGTAAAAAAGGTCTTTGTTCTGCGGATCCACTTTATAACAGATCCGACCGACTCTTGCTTGTTGGAGGGGTGTCAAATCCTATGACATCCTTCTAGGATAACTAGCAAAAGCATACTGGGATAATGCCATAGACCTTGATATTTCTGTTAGATGTATGGCATTGTTTCCCTTTAAGAAATATCTCGTCTATTTTCTTGCCTTAGGTTGGGAGGTTTTCTTGATAGCATCCCCGAATAAAAAGGTAGGTTTTTTGTGGATTGTAGTATCCAAGCTCTGAAGGGGTTCACCATTCATCAAGTTCAAAAGAGTTTGATTATCTTGATCTATGAGCAGAGTTCTTCGTGCTTCAGGGCCATCATATTGAGGGAAAGTGACATGGGACAAATTCTCTCCATACTCTGGGACGTTAAATGTTGAAGCAAACCTTTCTGTATTCGGGTCTTCCCTGAGATTAACTGTAAAGAGATATATGAACAAAAAAATTAGAAGCAAAACAAAGGTGTATGACTTCTTGAGTTATATAGACTCTCTGAGTTGCACCACGAGATGTGTTGCACGAAAACTTAGGTTGCACAACAACCCAGGTTGTGCCACATGCCACGTTGCGCGAAACTCAAGTTGTACAACACCTCAGGTTGCGCCGCATACTGAGTTGTGCCTCAAAATTAAGTCGTTCAGTAATTTTTTTTTACGGTACGCAGCAATATGCGCAATACGGTTCATAAAAATGAACAGTGTTCAAGAAAACGGGCGACCACACCCTAAGAAGGGGTGGCGCAAAGTTTGTGATACTCTACACTCTAAAAAGAGGGGCGCAAATCAATCATTGATGAAATCATCGCTCATAAATCGAATCGGCTCGCCCTTAATCACCTTCCATTGCTGGGTTGGCTGTCTCTCGACGAGAATAAGGCGACGCATATTGTGGCACATGGGCAGGCAGAACATGAGTTGAAGGGGTGGCGATGGCCTTTCCTTTGTCAGCAGCAGTCCTTTTGGGGGCCATGTCGTCAAGAAGATGGTCGGAAAAGAGGGTTACAAAAGTTATAGAAATTTTCTCAGAAGATTAAGAGTGAAAGTAAAGAAACACAGTGGAGTAAATGGGAATTATTTATAGCCAGAAAGTCAAAATCCTAACAGTCATCATGAATCGTGCATGATGAATCGCAATTGGCCATAACAGATTGCGGGAGACTGGCGCAACTTGACTCAGTCAAAACTTTTCTAAATTTAAAGTATTTCAAAAACTTTGAAATGTTTTAAGTTTTGAAAACTTTGAAGGGGGTCTTGTAGGGCCTAAAAATCAAGTTGCATCATGTATCTGCTATTCAGTGATCAAATTGCGCCCCAAAAAATCAGGTTGTGCCACTGATATGAAGCTCAGAGAACAGACTGTGCCCTGAATAGGTTGCGCCATATATCAGACTGCGTCCAGTCTTGTTGCGCCAAAATCTACGTGGCGTCTTACACTTAATGGCTATCATTACCTGACAACGCTGACAACCGACACCACAGTGAACGAGGAAAATCTCTTCGAGTCCCGTGAATTATGCCGCTCAAGGGGAGTTGGTTGACAGCTGTCATGTACGCTTCGTAAGTTGCACCTAGGCACAATCTAGACAAAATCCTTAGTTGGGCCTAGGCGCAATCTGAATGAC
>JANAVB010018011.1:0-66108 GCA_029216955.1 Iris pallida | reverse complement strand
AACATATATAATGTGTTCCTAAATTATTCTTGAAACACCCTTGAAATGTTCTAAATGTAATTTGAAACGCTTTTACATTGTTTATATGGCTAGTTTTGAAACATTTCATTAATGTTACTAGGTTTTCCTTTTAATTTCAATTTCGCGTTCCAATTTTTATTTGCATCATATCGAATAATTTACAAACCAGACCCTTGAAACAAATAATAAATGGTTTACACGATTCATAAATAACATCCAAATGCTCTATTAGTTTAACCAAAGTGGCCAACTTAATATAAAATAACTTAATAACATATCCCAAAAGTTTATCTTTATAAAATGTCAACAAAGTACATAAAGTAAAAAGATATAAATAATATATAAAATTTAGACTAGACTTTAAAAGGTAATCTGATTACAAACTTAGCAGAAGATAATTCTACGAGTTGCGTCAATAAACGATACAACAATCTACCCAGTGCCATTGTTGTCTCAATTACAAAGTCAAAAATAACTGTCATGCCAGCTTTGAAGGCTCTCCAATCTAGTAGTGTAGGAAATAATAATGCCTTGTTCTCATTGCTAGGGTTTGTTACAATATATATAGTGTCTACATTTGGGCTTATGGGTATGGGCCATATTTACATTACAAATATAATCTAACACCCCCCCTCAAGTTGGAGCATGCAAGTCACAAATGCCCAACTTGGGAAGGAAAGAATCAAACACTTGCTTTCCAAGGGGCTTGGTGAAGATGTCAGCAGTTGAGAAGAAGTAGGAACATGCGAGGCTATTACGGTGCCATCTCGAATAGCATCGCGAACAAAATGCAAATCCACCTCAATATGCTTACTGCGCTCATAAAATACCGGGTTCGAGCCAGGTGCAGGGCTGACTGACTGTCATAATACACCGACATAGCAGACTCCTGGCGAACGCCCAAACCACACCAATAACTCCTTCAACCATTTCAACTCACAAACAAGCGCAGCAAGAGACGGTATTCAGCTTCAGCGGAAGATCGGGAAACAGTTGGTTGCTTCTTGGTCTTCCAAGAAATAGGAGACCCTCCCAGAAACACCAACCAGCTCGTAACAGAGCGACGAGTCAAGGGACAACTTGCCCAGTCGGAATCACACCACCCAGAAAGACGGAGATCACAATCAGCTTTCAAAAGAATACCCTGTCCCGGTGCATGTTTAAGATATCTGACAACTCTCAAAGCAGCATGCCAATGATCTTGTCGAGGCTCCTGTAAGAATTGAGACAGGATATGCACAGCATAGGCTAAGTCAGGGCGAGTAAAAGATAGATAAATCAACCTCCCAACCAGCCTCCGATAAGGCTCTGCATCCTCCATCCTTGGACTAGTCGATTCTGCCAGCTTGTGATTGGGCTCCATGGAAAAGCCACGGTCGAGACCCCAAACCGCATTCTGATAATGCCAAAGCACTTCCTTTGACACAAGGAAATTCCTTCTGCACTCCGAACCACCTTTTACCAAGAAAGTACTTCAACTCACCAAGGTCCTTCATGTGAAAGCAAGAGCTAAGGTATTTTTTGAAAGAATCTAAAGCACCTGAGTCATTACCAGACACAATCATATCATCCACATAGATCAGAACATGCAACTCTACCTTCCCTTTAAAAAGAGAGAAAAAGGAATAATCAGAATGAGATTGAACAAATCCATAGGATATTAGAGAAGCAGCAAGCTTAGCAAACCAACAACGTGGTGCCTGTTTCAATCCATATAGAGATTTACACAGGCGACCCACTTTATTTGGTTCACTATGCGAAAAAACTGGCGCAACTTCATATATACTTCTTCTGTCAGATCCCCATGAAGAAAAGTATTGTACACATCCATCTGGTACAAAGTCCAGCCTCTCACAGCTACAACAGCCAAGAAAGCCCGAACTGTAGGCATCTTAGCTACCGGGGCAAATGTCTCTGAATAGTCGATCCCCTCAACCTGATGATTACCGAACACAACCAGCCGTGCTTTTAAGCGCTCAATACTTCTGTCAAATTTATACCTGATTTTATACACCCATCAACTTTCCAATGCTTTCTTCCCAGGAGGCAAATCGACAAGACTCCATGTCCTATTATCTTCCAGAGCCTGTATTTCAGTTTGTATAGCCGCACGCCAGCCTGAATCTCGCGAGGCCTGGCGATATGAAGTAGGCTCAACACCTGCAGTGATGGCTGCAAGAAAATCTCTGTGACCAGCAGTAAATATGTCATAACTTAGAAATTGTGTTAGAGGATACGAAGTACCTGAGGAAGTGATGGGAACAGATGAACTGTGGTGAAGGGGGGACTTTTACTTCGAACAGCATTCGTCACAAAATCCTGTAATCGCACTGGCTGTGATTTCTTTCTCATTCCTCTTCCCAATACTACCTCGTCGGGCACCTCTGGCAACACTGTATCCCCTGTATCATCAGTAGAATCCGCATTACCCCCAGCGGATTCGCCTGTCAATACTTCTGCAGCTACCTATGCATCCTCGCTACTCGGTGCCGCGCCACCAGCAACCACGCCGGCCTCAGCCACCGTAGCCGGCACCATCCCAAGAACCTCTATATCGTCTCCCGGCACCTCAACAAATGTATGGCGTGTCGCAGAAGACGTCTCTCTAGCAGAGCCACACCCTAGAAATTCTTTTTCATAAAAGTAACATCACGGGACACAAAAAATTCACCAGTCTCTAAATCATACAGTTTCTATCCCTTTTTATCAAGTGGATACCCAACAAAGATACATTTTCTGCTCTCTGCTAGCAAATTTATCATGTTGGAATTTCAAATCATACGCATAGCACAGACAACCAAAAATACGTAGATGATCATACGAAGGAGCCGAACCATATAAAACTTCATAAGGAGACTTAAAATGCAAGATACTAGAAGGTGTTCTATTTATCAAATAACATGCAGCCAGAGCACATCCCCCAAAAATCCACAGAAAGAGAACCCTGAAATCTCAATGCCCTGGCTACATTTAAAATATGTCGATATTTTCTTTCCACCCTTCCATTCTGCTGAGGTGTCCCAACACAGGATGTTTAGAACAATATACCTTGAGATGAAAAATAATCTCGTAAACAATTAAATTCAGTGCCATTGTCACTCCGCACACGACGTATATCAGCCCCAAACTGACGCTTCACCATAGCAATGAATTTAAGAAACATAGAATAACAGCACACTTATCCGTCAATAAAATAACCTAAACAGCTCTAGAGAAATCATCCACCAAAGTCAAAAAATATCGTGCCCCATTAGATGACGAATACGATATGGTCCCCACAGATTACAGTGTATAAGCTCAAAGCATCTCAAAGCACGACTACTACTATCAGGAAAAGCATCACGAGTCTGTTTAGCTTGATGACAAATATCACAAGCCTTATGAGAAAACATACTACTACCTGAGAGAAAAGGTAAAGTCTGTATTACTTTATCTGAAGGATGCCCCAGTCTACTATGCCACACCTCGGAATCACTCTCTTTGCATGCCAGGATTACAGAAACTAAAGAAGCTGGAACCTCCCCCAAGAAGTAAAGTCTACCCCTTTGTTCACCTGCTCCAATCACCATCCTCGTACTTCGGTCCTGAATAAAACACAAATCAGGAGTAAATAACATATCACAATTTCTGGCACCAATCAATTGGAAGACAGAGATCAAATTGCAAGTCAATGTCGGAACATAAAGAACATCCGTCAACAACAACGAAGCAGTCAAAAATACTTTGCCTCTCAGAACATCCTCAATAGTGCTTCCATCAGGCAAAATCACAGGACAGACAGGGCCCTCAAAGCAATCAACTAAACAATCACGAGAGCCTGTCGCATGAAGAGTAGCCCAGTATCGAATATCCAAGGGACAGAAGAATTCTTACCCATCAGACGATCAGGGTTGGAAGAATTATTGTTACCCAGCAAGCTCATCAGTTTCTGCCATTGTTCACCTGAGAGTGGTGAAGGATACCCTCCATGCATCATATCCGTCGAACTCCCAACAAGACCAGCAGGGACACCATGACCAATACCGACGACATGATGAACAACCCCTGCGCCATGACCAGCAGGGACACCATAACCAGCAGCAGCGACATAATGAACAACCCCTGCGCCACCAGCACCACGTCCCCCATCACGTCTCTGCGGTGGTTCCGGGCCTCTGCCACCACCAGCACCACGTCCGACCTCACGCCGAGGACGAGTCTCCCACCACTCTGGATAGCCAATCTTGGCAAAGCAAGTTGCAATATCATGACCTGTTTTCTTGCAATGAGTACAAATTATACCTGATTTGTCCCTGGAATCTGAGGTTCTAATATTAGAAGTTGTAGAAATATGAGGTGAAGATTTGATAGCCAGCGCCATCACCTCCTTAGTAGCGGATTGGACCTGAGATTTGCGCATATCTTCCTCCTCACGGACCGCCTGGTATGCCCGATCTAAACTTGGCTGAGGATCCTGAGCCAGAAGATAGATCGGGTATGACCATACAACTCAGCATTCAACCCATACATAAAGTCCTGAAAGTGGTCTTCATCCCTCATAGCCTGTAGCCTTGCAGCAAGTTCACCACAGGTACAAGTAGGCAGTGGAAAATAAGCAGCTTGTTCATCCCACAAAGACTGCAAATTTCCAAAATAGGTTTCCACAGACATCGACGCCGTTTGTTTGCACTCGGCCAAAGCCACCTTAATTTGTTACTTCCTAGTGCCGTTGCTAACAACAAATCTTTTCTCCAACAAGTTCCACAATGGATAAACCTCCTCAAAGTACGGCAAAGATTTTTTCAGAGACGATCAATGGTATTAAGAAGCCATTGAACCAATAGCGCTTGCACGCATCGCCAATCAAGCAATTTACTAGCATCATTAATAGGTTTGACTTCAGTACCTTCCGAAAAAGTGATCTTTCGCTAGAGATCAGGGAGAGACGTATCGACCGAGACCACTCATCATAGTTCCGTCCACGAAAAATAATAGGAGTAATGATATTTCCTGGTTGATCAGCAGAACTCAGAAAATAGGGATCCTTGGGATTAAGATAATTTGGGTTGTGTGCACCGCCACCGCCAGTCGCGACGGAGTAGCTGGATGCAGCATCATCTGTCATTGCGGATGTCGGGTGTACAAAAATTTTGGACAACTCCGACGAATCAGCCGCTGATGGACGGGGTCGGCGACGATCGGCCGCGATCAGGGGCGCGGATCTGGCGCGTAGGAGCGAACGGATGTCGGGTGTACAAAATTTTGTACAACTCCGATGAATCGGCCGCGATCAGGGCGCCGGATATATATATATATATATATATATATATATATATATATATATATATATATATATATTTTTTTTTTGTTTTTTTGTTTTTTTTTTTTTTTTTTACACCAAAAACTGAAAATATCACAAACCAAAAAAAAACTTTGCTAAGGACCCCCTCACAAACCAGATGGCAACTCCCAATGCCTTCCAGACATTAGCAAAAGAGCCGAGCTTAGTAACGTGAGCTTATAACCCAAGTGGGGGCAATAAAATGGTTTGGACGCTTCTGTCCGGCTCCACGGATGTGGGTGCTGGCCTGCCCGTTCCAAGTCTGGAGTTGGGTCGCTCTGCTCCAGCGAAGGCTTGGGCTGAGCCGATCCCTGGAGAGGAGGAGACAGAAGCTTTTGCAAAGAAAACCGAGCTTTTGCTTTCCTGGTTGGGAGTATCACAAACCAGAACTTTTGCAAAAACCGACGGTTGCAAGTATCAAATAAACCGACGGCCGGTGCAGTCGGGATCAGGGGTTCCTCGGCGCGATCGGCGCACGGTCGGAAGTCGGCGCGGTCGGCGCGGTGGCCGCTGATGAGCGGGCGCGGCCGCGGTCGGCGCGGGAGCGGGGTAGGATTTTTCGGAAGATGACGGCTAGGGTTTTTCGAGAGGCTCTGATACCATGTAGGAAATAATAATGCCTTGTTCTCAATGCTAGGGTTTGTTACAATATATATAGTGTCTACATTTGGGCTTATGGGTATGGGCCATATTTACATTACAAATATAATCTAATAAGTAGGCATTATGCAAGCTGCAACAGGCTTATCATCTTCAAAGCTCAAATCCTTTTAAATAAACCTCAGGAAGTAGTTCATGTTTTTTTCTGCATGAGAACATAATTAATGAAATTTGACCATGCATAAGCAAATAAAGTATAAACTGGTATTAATTTTGTTACAACCAATATTCATGATAAATATGTGTATGCTTTATAGAAGAGAAGCCACACTTCTTTTCCGTCAAACATATGACATGGCTTGCTAGCATTCTTATTCACTGAAATACTTTCAAATTTGAAATTAGTATGTACAATAATTGTTGGAAAGAAGCGCGAAAACCTTTCCCCAAACCGGAGAGTACCTGCGAGAGGACCGAGCAAACAACGCACGAACCCAAAAACAAGCACACAAAAACAACCACGCAGACACAGAGAATTTTTGACGTGGAAACCCTTGCGGAAAAACCACGGGACGATCGGAGTCCAACCCTGAGAAGCCTCCACTAATGGAATAGAAGAATTACACCCTCTACAAACTCTCCCGATCCAAATCGGGTCCCCAAACACTCAGAGACAAGAACAATGATCACAAGGCTACGAAGAACGAGAACGACGAGTAGAGATTACCTGAAACACGATCTCCTTCGAACAGCGACCTTCAATCCTCCGTCTTCTTCTCCGAAGTTGTAATGGCACTCTTGCCTCCTTCTCTCTCAAACTTGTGTTGTCCAATGCGATTATGAGTTAGGGTTGAGAAAACTCAATATATCTCCCTAATCCCGCACCAACCTGGACCGTTGGATTAGATCCAATGATGAAAACTCATCCAAAATCCCGCTTCAGCCCCCCGACACACAGAGTTCGGCCAGAACTCTGTGTGGGGCAACCAGCACTGGATGGCCAAACCCTGGAACGGCCAGACCGAGTTCGGCCAGAACTCGGCCTGGGACCGAGTTCGGCCCGAACTCGGCAGACTTGGTCCAGAACCCCCTTTGGGGCAGCAGCAGCAGTAACAGCTACTCTCGAGCTTCTCCGACATCGGACGGCGCTCGTCGCACTCCGGGATCTTCTCCACATAGGTTGGGAACCCCACCCACTCCAACAAATCTCCCCTTCACAACTATGGGGAGGACGTCGTCATCCCGACGATCTGCCTGCAGTACTCAAACTTTCCCCTTGGTAGATCTTCGTGAACATATCAGCTCCGTTGTCATCTGTATGCACCTTCTCAAGCTCCGCGTCCTTCTTCTCAACCACATCCCGTATCCAATGATACCGGGTCTCGATGTGCTTGGACCGGCTATGAAACGTCTGATTCTTCACAAGGTGGATCGCACTCTGACTGTCGCAAAGCAAAGTATACTGCTCTTGCTTCAGTCCCATTTCCTGCAGCAGCTTCTTCATCCACAACAGCTCCTTGCAAGCCTCCGTCGCCGCAATGTATTCGCCTCCGTCGTCGACAAGGCAACACACTTCTGCAACCGCGACTGCCACGACAATGCTCCTCCCGCAAACATCATCACGTAGCCTGAAGTCGATCGCCTCGTGTCTACATCTCCAGCCATATCAGCGTCGGTATACCCAACCAGCTTCGGCTCGTCACCACCAAAGGAAAGTCTCCAACCAGCAGTGCCTGAAGATATCGTAGAATCCACTTGACCGCACTCCAGTGTACCCTTCCAGGATTCGAAAGATACCTGCTAACCGTACCAACTGCATGAGCAATATCTGGCCTCGTACACACCATGGCATACATAAGGCTTCCCACAGCTGAGGCATATGGAACCCGCTCCATATCTTCCTTTTCGTCCTCGGTAGATGGACACTGCTCCTCAGTGAACTTAAAGTGAGCCGCGAGGGGGGAACTCACTTTCTTCGACCCGTCCATCCCGAAACGCTGAAGTACCCGGTGAATGTACTTCTTTTGGGACAAGTGTAGCAGCTTGGACTCTCTCTCTCGGCTGATCTCCATCCCAAGAATAGTCTTCGCTGCGCCCAAATCCTTATAGAGAAGGCCGCGCCCAGTTGGCGCTTCAACTCCGCTATCCTAGTGGCATTCTGACCCACTAATAGCATATCATCAACATAGAGCAATAAGATGATAAAATCATCATCGACAAATACCTCACAAATGCACAATGGTCCGATGTCGTCCGTGCATAACCATGCTCCCCCATAAACGACTCGAACTTTCTGTACCACTGCCTCGGAGCTGCTTCAGACCATACAAGCTCTTCTCAACCGGCAGACCAAATATGACTTGCCCTTCTCACAGAATCCCTCCGGTTGCTCCATGTACAACTCCTCCTCAAGATCATCGTGGAGGAACGCCGTCTTCACGTCCATCTGCTCGACCTCCAAGTCGAAACTGGCTGCTAATGCTAGCACCACCCGAATAGACGAATGCTTGACGACAGACGAAAAGATTTCATCATAATCTACGCCTTTCCGCTGACCGTAGCCCTTGACTACCAGCCTCGCTTTGTATCGAGGGCGAGTAGCATCATCCGTCTGCTTCACTCGGAACACCCATCGATTTTTCAAAGCCTTCTTGCCCTTTGGCAACCGCACCAGATCATAAGTGGAATTGGTGTGCAAGGAACTCATCTCCTCCTGCATAGCCACCATCCACTCCTGCCTGTGTTCGTCTTCCATAGCCTCTGCAAAACTTTCGGGCTCTCCCCGTCAGTCAATAGCACATACTCATCCGGCGAGTATCTCGTAGATGGTCGACGATCCCTGTTGCTCCTTCTCAGTGAGCCACTGGTGCTGGCTGTATACCGACAGCCTCCTCCCCTTTAGGAACTACCTCCCGGCATGCTCATCCTCCTGAGGGACACCCTGACCACCATCAGCAGGCTGATGATCAAGGTTGGGAGCAACTCCATGTACCGGCTCCCCCATAACTGGATCCTCCGCGATGTCCTCTGGAAACTGCTCGAAGCGAAATGACTCTAACTCAGGCAATTCCTCAGCCTCAGAAGGCGTCTCGGAATCCTGAGTGTTGGTCATGGTCTGATCCTCGACGAACACCACGTCCCTGCTTCTGTAGAGCTTTCCTTCCACTGGGTCGTAGAGTCTATAGCCAAACTCATCCCGACCGTAGCCGACAAAGACGCATCGCTCGTCTTCGGCTCAAGTTTGGTCCTCTCGTCCTTCGATACATGCACGAAAGCTTTACAACCAAACGCCCGCAGGTGACTGTATGACGGCTCCTTGCCGTACCATACTTTGGCAGGCACATCACCCTGCAAAGGAGCACTAGGAGACAAATTAATATAAGCAGCTGTGAGAAGAGCCTCACCCCAATACTGCCCGGCAAGTTTGCTTCTGACAGCAAACCGTACCCTCTCCATCAGTGTCCTGTTCATGCGCTCTGCTACACCATTGAGCTGAGGTGTCTTTGGCGGAGTCTTCTGGTGTCGTATCCCTTGCTCTCTGCAAACGCATCAAAGGGACCGATGTATTCGCCGCCATTCGGACCGAACACACAACAACTTCTTGCCCGTCTCCCTTTCAACGGAGGCCTGAAACTCCTTGAAAGTAGGCAGCACCTGATCCTTGGTCTTTAAGTCATAGACCCAAACCTTCCTGGAACAGTCATCAATAAAAGTCACAAAGTAAGAAGCACCACCAGATATTTTACCTTCATAGGACCGCAGACATCCGAGTGAATCAACTCGAGCAACGCCGGCTTCCCGAACTTGGGTGACTCTGGAAAGACACTCTATTTTGCTTCCCAGCCAAACAGTGCGTGCACTTCTCCAACTTTGCAGACTTGAGCCCCGGAATCACTTTCATGTTCACCAAGTCGCTCATCCCCTTCTCGCTGATATGGCCGAGCCGCCTGTGCCACAACTCGTAGACGCGTCACTGACTGCGTTCACCTCCTGTGCCCCCTCTGCGCTCCCCTTCATATAGTAGAGACCGGACTTCTTGCTTCCTCTGGCAATCACCATCGAACCTCTGGAAAGCTTCCACTGACTATTCCCGAAGAGACTGAAGAATCCCTCGTCATCCATCCTTCCAACCGACACCAGGTTGAAACGGATATCAGGGACATGACGAATATCCTTGAGAACAAGAACCACACCCGTCTTCGTTCTCAATGCACATCTCCAATGGCAACCGCCTTCGAACATCTCCGTTGCCCATCTTCACACGCCACAGTCGCCTGTCGTGTAAGTGGCAAACAGTGCCCTATTGTGAGATACATGTGTGAAGCCCCTGAGTCCACCAGCCAAAATTGTCATCGCAGGCAGGTTAGTAATGACCTCATCACCTACGACATCACATCGCCTCCATGCATCGAGGCCGCCGCTGTAGTGTTCTCTCCTTGCTTCCCCTTGTCGCCCTTCTTCTCCTTCTTCCAAGCGAAACAGTTCCGCTTGATATGGCCCTTCTTACCACAATGGTAACACTCTGAGTCCTCGTAACGACCCTTGGACTTTCCCCTGCTCTTGTCTCTGCCACCACACCCCTGGACCCCTGCTTTTGCCCCTTCCGCGGCTCTCTGAAACAAGTGCCTCTGAGTGGTGGGATGTGGATGAAGTGCCCTGAGAACGTCTCCGTATCTCTTCATTCAACACCCCCGCTCTTGGCAAACTCCAGACTGACCACGTCCTCTGGAGCAGAAGCGATCATAGATACTCGTACGGTCTCCCACGAGTCTGGCAAGGTACACAGCAGCCACAGTCCCTGAACTTCGTCGTCGAACTTGACTCCCATAGAAGATAGCTGGTCAACCACGCCCTGGAAATCACTCAAGTGATCCGAAATAGACGCCCCATCCTTGTACCGCAGACCCATCATCGTTCGGATCAGGAACAACTTGTTTACCCCGGTCTTCTTCGCATACAAGGATTCCAGCTTACCCCACAATGTCTTCGCGTGCTCAATATTGGCAACGTGGTTGTACACGTTCTCATCAACAAACTGCCGTATGTACCCACACACCTGTATGTGCTCGAACGTCCAGTCCTCCTCGGATTTATCACTGGGCCTCTCGGATGCAAACACAGGTAGATGCAGCTTCTTGACAAATAGCAAATCCTTCATCTTGCTCCGCCAATAATGATAGTTTATGCCATTAAGGTTCACCATGCGCACCGGCTTCGCGTCTATCTCTCCTCTCTGGTTCCTCTGTCAACTCCTGACACCCTTTGAACCTGGCTCTGATACCACTCTGTTGGTATCAGCCAGAACAAAACCTATGCTCTGATACCACTCTGTTGGGAAAGAAGCGCGGAAACCTTTTCCCAAACCGGAGAGTACCTGCGAGAGGACCGAGCAAACAATGCACGAACCCAAAAACAAGCACACAAAAAACAACCACGCAGACACAAAGAATTTTTGACGTGGAAACCCTTGCGGGAAAAACCACGGGACGATCGGAGTCCAACCCTGAGAAGCCTCCACTAATGGAATAGAAGAATTACACCCTCTACAAACTCCTCCCGATCCAAATCGGATCCCCACAACACTCAGAGACAAGAACAATGATCACAAGGCTACGAAGAACGAGAACGACGAGTAGAGATTACCCGAAACACGATCTCCTTCGAACAGCGACCTTCAATCCTCCGTCTTCTTCTCCGAAGTTGTAATGGCACTCTTGCCTCCTTCTCTCTCAAACTTGTGTTGTCCAATGCGATTATGAGTTAGGGTTGAGAAAACTCAATATATCTCCCTAATCCCGCACCAACCTGGACCGTTGGATTAGATCCAATGATGAAAACTCATCCAAAATCCCGCTTCAGCCCCCCGACACACAGAGTTCGGCCAGAACTCTGTGTGGGGCAACCAGCACTGGATGGCCAAACCCTGGAACGGCCAGACCGAGTTCGGCCAGAACTCGGCCTGGGACCGAGTTCGGCCCGAACTCGGCAGACTTGGTCCAGAACCCCCTTTGGGGCAGCAGCAGCAGTAACAGCTACTCCCGAGCTTCTCCGACATCGGACGGCGCTCGTCGCACTCCGGGATCTTCTCCACATAGGTTGGGAACCCCACCCACTCCAACAATAATTAGCCTAGACAACTAAATGGTGAGTATAAAAAGAAAGCATTATTTGAGAAATATAAACTATACTTGTAGCAACCAACATTAAGAATATATTTTATTGAGCCAAAGTCTCTCTTCTCTTTGCCTATTTGTAGCAACTGGCTGCTTGATGATGTGTCGTTGTCATTGCATGTTCGTTGCTATGTCCTGTTAACAACAAAGAAGTGATGGATTAGTCTGTTGCTATCGTCTACTATTTCTGTAGTGACACCTAACATGTTTCCAATAATCCAACCACCAAATTATAAGTTACTCTGGAAAGGAAACTGGACTGTAAAAAGGATAAAAGAACTAACAACAATCCGTAAATATAAAGAGCACCATGTCTTCAAAAACATTACTTAATAAACTTAATAAACATAAAAAGCATGCTACATATCTTTAGTAAAACAAACACATCAAATGCTTTCAGTCTACTGTTTTTTCACACATCTCCACACACCCAATGATGGCTAATCTCATAGGGACAATTTTCATAGGCTAAAGTAATAAATAGATTACTGAAGTTGTGAATTTGGATTTATTTATGGCACGCTCCCATCATATTCATCCTGAGGTGAGGAAGATATAAATTAGAAATGCTTGCAAAATCATAGTTTAGAAAAATTAATGGGAATTAATTAACTTAAATTTATAAAAGCATAGCTTAAAACATCCGGGAGGACTCGGAATAGGGAACAATCTTCCATCGCTGGTTCTTTCCCTTGAGCTACTCCCAGAGCACGAGAATTGTTCCATCATGAACTCCTCCATGGTCCTCGTCTCCATGGAAAGCATTAAAGTTCAAGCAAATGTTGTTCACCATTCTTATGCATCGGAAAGGCCATTTTGCAGCTATGAAGATCTACTTCTGCAGTCTCAAGGTTGTGCTGTAGAGAAGCAATCCCATAAATTTTGGCTACTAAAAATTGAGTGGTCTCATGACACTTATTAGAAAGATGAAAAAGAATAAGATACAAAGAAAGAACTATAGAATCATGTGGTCCAAACAAATATAATCAAAGACGACAAGTTAATCATCAAATTAAATGAGTGGTAAAATATCAAGAATTCATTGAATACCATAAGGTAAAGCAAGATGATCACATAGTTGCACGAAATCCTTCTTCGGATGTCTATGTCTGATACATAGTTCGCAAGATATTCCACAAAGATGTCCAGGACGTGGTTGGCCCTTGAAAGATTAAAATATTGGTCTGGGCTTTAGACAGTTACCTAGAATTTTGGGTTCGGCTGTTTCCGGCATTTTCAACTTGGTACGACTGATTGACAACACCATAAATTAAAAGAAAAAACAGATACGAAATATTTAAGTAAATTAAAATGAACCTGATGTTTTTGGCATAGGAGAGAAGCGAGAATGACTATATTTGTTGAAATTCTTGATAATCTCAAACTATTCTTAGTCAATTGTAAGATCCGAATCTTTTACCCACGAGAAATAGGTGCAAACACCTAGTACCAAAAAATCTGAACCTTCTTCATGAATAGAGAAAATAACACACCCTATTGATAAAACTAACAAAAAATATAAAAATAAAAACCCAATTATTCACCTTTCTTCCACCATCAAAGATAATTGGTTGGCACGTCCTGGAGTAGAGCTCCTTCTATGAACCAGAACCCCTTTTCGGGTTACAATTATGTCCATTTCCGTCCAGACCTGGCAGCACTCCCAAGGAACCTTTGGTAGCTCCTTATGTATGGAAGTTGGCCACTTCAGGATCTGCAAATAATACTGAAGGCTTACATGTTTAAACCCTCCATTTCATACTAGTTATAGCTATAGTTTAGTCTACTTAGTTTTGGATATGTTAACTCTAATGTACAAAAATAATATAGAAAAGCGACACTTTGAAATAAAGCTAATTTGGAACCATAGTAAGTGATATAAAGCTAGTTCTGCAAAGATGCTTTAAGTCATTAGCAGGTGCATCTTGAATTCAGCAAACCTACAAATATGGAATAAAGCTAATTTGGAAGCATATTAAGTGATATAAAGCTAATTCGAAAGACTATAGTATGATAATAATTCAACTGAACCAGTGTGTGGACCTATATTTATATAAAGTAGTTTGGACTAATATACTTTGAATCTCAGGAGAAAGTGCAGTGTTGTCTTCTCTGTTGTAGGCTGAAAAATATCAGCTTTGGACACGCAAAACACAAGTTTTTGAAGCATGAACACTTCAAAAAGCAGAGACTTGTCCATAATGTTGTAGCAGACATGTATTAGACATAGACGGACACTCCTGGTTCTGTGTCATTTTCAGGTTGTATCATATTTATGTCTGCAATATAGATTAAAATACAACTCATTCATCTGTTCTATCGTTGTCTTTTTGCAAGTGTGTACATCATTTGTATCATGAAGGAAATTCAATCCACTAATAATATTTCTAGCACCATATAGGAAATAAAAAAACATCAAACCAATAGAAATGTGTGTGTGCACGCCCGCACCTCTGACCAAACCCATACTAGAATTTTGGTATCATTAGAAAACACAAAGTCAAGGAAGTATGATTGTATTTGCTCTCACAGAGGTACAAATCAGAATTCTAGTTATTGTTTTGGTATTCTAACTTACAGAAAAGTTAACAGTTTTCTCTACTTATTCCATCTTTGTATTATTAGTTTCATCAAATAGTAACCAAATGGTATTAGAGATATTGGTATATCTGATTTCTATATAACAATCCATGCAAATGTTAACATGAAACTAGAAGAAAAAATCTTCTGGAATGCAATATACGTAAATCTTATTATAATTAGATAAAAAAGATTACTTGATCAATTTAACTAACTTTAACGACTCCATATGAATTCCTTATTCATGTGAACGACACACACAAGTTGTTGTTTGAGGTTGTGAGAAGTACAACTTAAATTAGAGGTTTCAACTTTTAATAGATTAATAAGAAGAGTATTCAATGATAGGTGCAAAAGTTTCTTCTGACAGCGAAGAAAGAAGCAACCTAGAAAGCGCGATGCATACCCAATATCCATGAGGAACTTCCTTTCCATAAATCTGAAAAGCCTTGAGAGCTTCTCTATCATGAGGTATGCAAGCCTCATCAAAACTAACTGAAGAAAGATCTGAATGCCAGCGATCACCAAAGTACACAAGTAGTTTGGCAGTCCCTCTTTAGCATCGAAAAAAGCATACCTAGAGTGAGGGACAAGGTATACAGTATGTCTTAAAGGCATAAAGTCGGATGTTGTCATTTTGGTAGGATGATAAGCCATCAAGAGTTGAAAAAAATGTATAAACGATTATGTCAAATAAACCGAGAAAAAATATATTCGACCTTGTGTTAAACTATTATGTCAAATGCATTTGTAGTTACTTCCGCAACATCATAGATAACTCGAGAATCTTCATGAATTTATAAGTCTATGGAAAACAATTCAAGCAACGTCATAGAATATGGCAATATAATATACAAATTCATATCACTAACAACTTGTTCAGGGTTAGAGTCATTCCTTTGAAGTGAGTGTTATTTTTCATATTTCTCATCATCCAATTTAAATGAGCTGCATTCAGAGAAGCAGAAAAACCTCATGTAGATTAGGGTCAACTAATGGATAACCAATAACGTAGAAGTAATACAATATATATATATATTTGAAAATTTGTGAATTATAAAAAAGATAATAAATAGTTTACTAGCTGAAACGAAAAATGCATAGAAGCTTGCTACTTTTCCTCTACTAATAATACGAAGAAGCACCTTCATATTTATACTTCAAAAGATAATCAGTCACCAATTCATACAAGTTAATCAAAAACTCACTTGAGCACCTCAATTGAAATATGCTGGTTGTAGTTCTTCATAGTCGCTGCACGTTGTCGATCTCCGCCATAGTGCATTTCTACAAACAAGTTGTGAGCACACAACTCAAGAAAAGGAAACGACGAAGGGCCCTTCTCAGGATTATCATTTTTGATGCTTATCATTTGAATTTCCTGCAAAAAAAAACAAATGTTGAGTTGAGTTACTCGGCCATTTCTTATCTGACTCAGAGCAACTTATCAGACACGACAAGTTGCATCATACCAATACCCCCACCCCTCTCGCCTAAATTTTCATACCAAGATTATAATTCGACTATAATATTAATAGTAAACAATATTAGATGGCTAGTTCTTCTACTACATATTACCCACACGCTCAAAAAATACTGTAAGACTCAAAAAATATCATTTGGTGATAGTATATTGTACCCGTGTTTGTGTCCATAAAATAATCATTGAATTTTCACAAGGGAAAACCAGATTTTGCAGGAGTTTAAATGGAAGGAACATAACTGCTAACATTAGACCAGTCTATTATCATTTCCTGGATGTAACTATTAGTTACCGACTTCTAAGTATGGATGATGTTGGCATTATACTTATATGACCAGTCGGGCAAGTATCTCAGTATCGGAGAAATAGTGACGAGCCCAGCCAATCCTCCAGGATCCACATAACTCAATATTTTGTCCATAAAGAATTTGAGTAGATAGACAAGTTTCAATCAGAAACTTAAGATAAGAAACCAAAACAAGCTCGGTGTTAAGATTTACCTGGATCAAAATGTTCATTTTCAAATGACTGATACTTCTTCTCTGCATCCAAAGACCCAAAAAAATTAGATACCACTACATTATTTTGTTTTCTTAAGACAAATATTAAAGTTAAAATACCACTAAAAATATATTAAAAAGGAAAATACAACAAGACAGTACACATATAAAAAAACTAGAATCCTGCATATTCAAAAATTTAGAATATTTTATCTGTTCAAGATCTAAGTAAGAAGAAGCACAATTTATCAAACTAGTTGAATCAAAATATAGAATTTTGATTAGAACAGGTCAGTCTACATAGATTAGCAACAGATTTCCCCAGTCTACAACCAACAGACCTGAGCATAAATTCCAAAGAACTAAAGGATTCAAATCTCAAAGTTGCTCTTCACTGATTCATACACTACAGATGGAAAAAGAAAACCAATTCAAAGTTAGCAAATATAAAATATTATACCAAACCTAACAAATTTGAATAAATCTTGCTCGATTAGCATGCTCAGCTGCTTGGCTGCATCTTTGTAGAGGATCGCCATTGCACTTCTGCCGGCGGAAAGAAATTAGGGTTTGGGTTTCTACATACGAACAAAAAATTTAGAAATTTTAGAGAAGTCAAGAACGGCAGGGAGATTATGAACTGAGAGGGAAAGTCTCCACCTCCTCGTGCTCTCTTTTTGATCTAAACCAGAGCAGAGCTTTCCTAAGTCCAACTTTCCCACAGCGGTAGGGGAAGAGGAACATATAGGCGGTCGCCCCTATCGACTGGAATTGGAGAACGCTCTTCTCGAATGGGGATCACCAAAGATTATGGCGAGGCAGGGCCGTCGATAGAGGAGACCAGGCGGAGGAGTTACCTCAATTATGGTAGAGAAGAAATAAAGGATTCTAGGGTTAGGGTTAGAATTTTGTGGAGGAGGAGGAGATAAATGGCGATAGGGGGTGGTGGTTCTTCTGTTTGTAAGGAGTGGGAGAGGGAATCGAGAAGGAGGGGGGAGGGCTTACAAGATCCACAGGTGATTTAGAACAAATTTGGAACATTATAAAAGCATACACAAATAAATAGTTTTTTTCTTGAAATTAAAATAAAATATATTAGAAACATATTTTTGACCGGGAACATTTTAATTCTGTTCCAGAACCTAGGTACAGAAAATAAATGTTCCAGATTAAGAAATACCTAGTGTTTCTAATTTACCATTTTGGTGTAGTGGTAGTTCAAGTTGTCATGGATAATGCGTCCATTAACATGGTGGCAACCAAGTTGCCAAAAGAGAATAAGCCTATTATTTTTGGATCTCCTGTGCCACTCACATAATAGACCTCATGCTCGAAGGAAATGGATTGCTAAACTATCAAAATTCAAAGAAGTAATCAAGAAAGTAAAGACGTTCATTTATTCTCATCATAGGATATTTGGTCATGATATGAAAATACACAAAAAGACATGACATAGTAAGACTGGATGTGACTCGAACAACCGTCTTGACTTTGCAAAGTTTGTATGAGAAAAGACATCAATTTTATGCAAATGCAATGGTAAGTTCTTCTAATTGGGAAACGAGCAAATTGCCTTGATACCTTGAAAGGGAAGGCTATTTTTGTCATAATGTTTGGTAATTAATGCTGGAAAAGGAGGAGGGAAAATGAATCTCATGTGTCCTGAGAGGAATCATTTTCCCTCCTACTTTGCTCTATGTCAGGAAAATACTTCCCAAGTTTGTGGCTACCAAACAAAGGAAAGGAACAAGTTTTCTTTCTGAATTCCTTGAATCCGTGAACCAACGAGGCCTAAGTGTGGTCAGGTAGACCACAAGACTCATGAATGTCAGATGGGAAGGACAAATCAAAATCCTCCAAGGAACGTCCCGAATCAACACCCTCCGAGAAACTTTCCTAATCAGAATAGAGCGCATCTAGCTCAGGGCGATAATGCGGTGCTAGTGAACCCACGGAATCAACGCTACGGAGTGCAAGGCCGAGTATATACATTGACTCGAGATGAAGCGTTTGCGTCCGATACTATTGTAATAGGTATACTACTCTATAAAAATATACCTGCTTGAAAACTATTCGATTTCGGTGCAACGCGTAGTTTTACATCTACTGATTTTGCTAAAGAAAATAAATTAGCCATGCAATCGCTAGATATGAACATTAGCGTTAGCACTCCATCAGGAGTCGACATGCCTGCAAATTTAATTTGTAAGGAAGAACACATTTGTATCGGAGAGAACTCTATCCTTGGAAGTCATCGTCCTAGACATCAAGGAGTACGACATAATCCTGGACATGGATTGGTTGGGTGCTTGCCATGCAACGATTGAATGTACAGAGAAGAGAGTTATATACCGTCTACCTGGCGAGGCAAAGTTCTCCTATTCGTGCGGCGCGGTATCGAAGACGACCATGGTGGTATCGACAATTTCAACAAGGCGCATGTTGCGTTTCGGTTGCGACGAGTACTTGGCATCCATTAGAGACACGAGGAAAAAAATTGCAGACACAGTATAGACTAAAGTAGTGGAAGATTTTTTGGATGTGTTTCTAGGCGAAATATCCAGAATGTCGTCGGATCGAGAAATAGAATCCAGCATCGACATATTTTCGGATACTCGATCGATAAGGAAAGAACCTTACAGAATGGACCCAGCAAAACAGAAGGTACAACTACAAGTGTTGCTAGACAACAGATATATTCGCCCTAGCGTCTCTCCATGGGGGCTCTCGTACTGATCGTGAAAAAGAAGGATGGATCGATGCAACTATGCAACGATTATAGAGAACTAAACAAGGCTACCATGCGGAACAAGTACCCATTGCCACGAATCGATGACTTGCTTGATCAACTTCAAGGTGCTGTAATATTTTCAAATATCGATCTTCGTTCATGCTATCATCAGTTAAAGATCAAGCCCGAAAATGTGTCGAAGTCTGCCTTCCGTACTCGATATGGTCACTACAAGTTCCTAATCATGTCGTTCGGTTTGACGAATACCCCAGATGCCTTCATGGATATGATGAACCGAGTCTTCCGACCTTTAATAGACAAGTTCATGGTCGTGTTCATCGACGATATCCTCGTCTACTCGAAGAACCGAAAAAAGTACGTAGAGCACTTGAAGATGGTGATACAGACTCTACGTGAACATCAATTATATGTGAAGCTGAGTAAATACAAATCCTGGATGAGAAGCGTGGCATTTTTCGGCTACGTTATCTCTGCTGAAGGTGTCGTAGTCGATCCGAAGAAAATTGAAACAGTAGTATATTGGAAACAACCTACCTCGGCTAGCAACATTTGGAGTTTTCTGGACTTTGCGGGCTACTATCGAAGATTCGTGAGAAACTTTTCCAAGTTAGAATCGCCTCTGACTCGCCTTATCCAGAAAGGAGTCGCATTCAAATGGAGCGACGATTGTGAAACTAACTTCTAGGAGTTAAAGCAACGACTCATCTCAGCTCGAATCCTTACACTTTCGGATAGGCCAGAAGGATTTCAGATCTTCAGCGATGTATCGGGAACTGACTTAGGGTACGTGCCCATGCAAAAGGATAAAATGATCTCTTATGCTTCAAGGCAGTTAAAGCATCACGAGAAAAACTACCCAACGCATGACTTAGAATTGGCGGCAATTGTGTTCGCGTTGACACTCTAGCGACACTACCTCTATGGTGTGACTTGTAGAATCTATATGGATCACAAGAGCCTCAAATATTTGTTCACCCAACGGGGACTAAATTTAAGGCAACGATATTAGCTCGATCTCATAAAAGACTACAACCTAATATTCGATAATACGACGAGCAAGGAAAATGTCACGACCCGCACCCAGATATTTGGGCACGAGCGCATGGGCCACGCCCAGCCTACGTCGTAGTATCGGCGGTAGAACGCTGTCAAGTACCCAATAAAAATATACAACATCTAGATGATCCATGATAATAAATGTACTCAAATCACACCACAAATGACTAAGGGAGATATGGAATAGAAAAGATAACAATAACTCTGAAACAACTAAAATCTACAAATGAATATACATGATCAGAATGTATCGGAGACATCCGATAACGAAACATAAATCAAGATATAATCTGAATAAAAGATAATGGCCTAGAGCTCTCCAGGGGTCAACTCACGATCTAAAGTACATCAAGACCTGTTATCATGAAGTCCAGAGTGTGGAGCATAACATTACCTAAAAATAGTTATCCAGTCAGGATTGGAACGAGCACATCACTAACAACAGTCCCCAGTAAATGATAAAGACTGGGTAACAGTAAATAGAGAGAATATACGAGAATAAATAAAGTGTACATGAAAGTAGCATGGCATGGTAAAACTGTAAGCTTAAGCAAGGAAGAGTAAAACAGGTTATTTTATGTACAAGAGTCAAGAATCTGTACTAGCTACATGAGTAAGTACTAGCTTCGACAATGTGGCCGGCTTGGGAACTTGCACAAGGTCTACTGGCCTGGTTAATCATACGTGAGGTATATGATTAACACTCAAAAGGATCTAAACATGCATAAGGAGGGTATTAACCACATATCTACACTACTACTCCCCGCCCCCGACTGATATAGTGGATCCAACCATGACACGTTATGACACAGATTCTCTGAGAAGGTCGCGAGCCTTCGCAGGAATCGTGTCTATACAAATGCACAAGAACAAGGACAAGGCTTGCACAAGATATACCAAGACATACAAGGAATAACATCTCATGACGGGATCCAGACAATACCAATTCGTATGACCAACGTATCAAGAAATCAAGGATATCTACACTAAATACACGAAATATAGAAAATAACATAAACGGAAAATTATCAAAGAATGTACTCGCCTGAATTTTGGTTGGAGTCGACGTGCGCGACACAAACATGTCGACACGAGATAGGTACGATGCTATGCTCCACCAGATGGTCCCAAACGACGGCACAGGTAGTTCCATTGAGTCCAGAATAGTCCAAATAGCCTTGTTCGACCTACAGAAGTCCAAATTTGAAAGTCGACACGATTATCGAGATCGAGATGGATATCCGCATTTAAAAAAGAAAAAGAACAAATGAATCAATTAGCCATGATCAGAAAACTAAACAATTTAGTCAAAAGGAAATTAAATATAAATAATCCCATATTTAGAAATTATTTAAAACTATATTTGAATCCCAAATTAAGGCATATTAGGTCATAGATCATAATAATTCCAATAGTTAAAATAACATAATCTTTAGAAAATATTTATAAATCTATTTTAGGAATAAAGTCCAAATAAACAATCTCCAATAAAAATTACTAATTCCTTTAAAAGTCTATTTATGCCTATAGGCCCAAATGTAGGCACTTATGGGCCCAATCCAAGCACTTCTCCAAAGCCCAAACATTTAAATGGAAATCTATAAGCCAATTAATATTTGGCCAAACAGATTTTATTAATCCAATATATAAGCTTAAAGCCCAAAGTCAGAAAGCTAAATTAATTAAATTACAACTAAAATTCCAATGGCATAAAGCCCAGTCCAACATTTAGGTGTTAGGGCCCAATCCAATTAATGAGTCGAATGTGGTTTTCTATGCTGTTTATTACATCCTTTAATCTTCCAAACATTTTTATTAGCAACACCTAACTGCTAAGGAAAAGGGGGGAGGGGGGGTCATCTCTTCTGTTGACTCATATTCACTTTAAAAAAATCAAAAGGAAGAATGAGAGCTGTTGTTCCCAATTTCCTTCAAAACCCAAAGTCATACTCATCTCCATTTTTCTTTTCAAATCCCTTTTTTAAACCCTTAGATTTGAATAGAGGAGTGGGAGAGAGGCAGAGATGAAAGCAAGAGAGGCTAAGGGGGATCACAGGGGTTCGTCGGCGTGTGTCCAAGGGCCGTCGGCGCTGTGCAGCGATGGTCGATTCTCCAGCTGGTGCCGGATATCGGGGTCGTCGTTACGGAAGACACCGCTAGGGAGTCAGCGGTCACATGATGAGACAGGGCACGACAAGGCGGAGGTGGATGGAGGATCTGGCCGCAAGGGCGGCTCTGGGTGGGGTCGACCTGGGCGGAGGGAAACAGTCACCGTCGTGGGACGGACGGCTCGGGGAGCAGCACCGACGATGAACGGCTTCGCCGGACGCGGTCGGGTCGGTCATCATTTCTTTCTCTGTTATGCGGGTGTGTGAACGAGGTTTCCAGTGGTGGTAGGATTGGGGAAAGTCAGTGGTGACGATGGTGGCTGGGGACCACGGTGGTGTCACTGTGGCGGTGGCGGAAATGTGGTGGCCGGAGATTGGCTCGGGTGGGTTGTGTTTGCCGTGGTGGCAGTGGGATGATGATGAAGGTTGTGATGGTCGGGGTTGGAGTCGGGGCTGTGAAAGTGGTGATGTCGGTGGCAGGTGCATTGGTGGTGGTGGACGGGTGGGCGGTTGTAGCCGGCTGTGGGACAGTGGTGGTGGTGAAATGGGGCGGCTCTTGCTAATGATGGTTGTTGGCAGCAATGGAAGGTCGGGAATGGAGTGGCGGCCGGAGGCCAGAGGGAGGAGTGGTGACCGGGGAGTCGACCACCACTACCAAAATTTGTTGGTTTAGCGACGGCCACATCCGTCGACTATCCGTCGCTAATACGGATTACCGACGGATTACTGACGAATATTGATCAAAATAATCCGTCGGCAATCAGCTCGTCGCTAAAAACAATCCGTCGCTAGGTAGTCGTAACTCGACGGAATAGCGACGGCTTCCCGTCGTCTGTATTCGTTGCATTAGCGATGACTTACCGACGTTCTTTCGTCGAATTCAAGTATCAGGTATTGAATCATAAAAACACTTACCGACGGACACTCCGTCGGTAAACCTTCGTTACTGTATATCAGAGGGTATCGTTCCGTCTCTATTCCGTCGTTTTTTGTCGCTAACTCGTGACGGCTTAGCGACGGACGGGTGGCGGATAATCTGTCGGCCTGGTTTTGGATATGCTTGACCTTCCCAGAACCATGGCGACTGATAATCCATCAATAATCCGTTAGAGTTAGTCGCCAAGCCGTCACAAACTAGCCGCTACACATGGCGATGGAATATCCGTCGCCAAATGTAAGCCAACGAGAGACCGACGGCTTACCGACGACATGTCCGTCGCTAATGTTCTGTGCACCTTTCATACCATCGGAACCTTGCCGACGGATGTTCCGTCGGCTATCCGTCGACCATCCGTCGCTAACTGAAAAATATTGGGGATCCTCCAGTTAGCGACGGATTATCCGTCGAAATTTAGTCGGTAACTGATGTTATCCATCGATAATCCGTCACCAGTCCGTCGCTAACTGAGATATTTTTTTAAAAACAATTGTAGAGCTTTTCATGTTCACACAACATCCGAACATCGGACCAATATATAATCACAATATACAATTACATATACCAATATATAATCCAATATAAATCACACACGAATATAATGCACACCAATTATCCAAAAATCACATAGACCAATATATAATTACAAATATGCATCACCCAAACCAATATAAAATACACCAGTTATCCAGAAATCATAAACTAATATCCGTCGTTATAATATCCAAAATTTCCACAAATATTCAAAATTTTAAAACTATTCTAATACAATACTTCAAGGAGGAAGGGGAGTTCGATTGTCCGGTGGTGGTACTACAACCTACGACCGACGATAATACTGCTCCACTATGTATGGCGGTAATCCGTCGAAGACATTGTCTGAAAGTCGGCATAGCTGCTCTGGCGACATGAGGTCAAGGAGTGTCGTCACAGTCGGAGGCGGTACCAGAGGGACAGCAGGGTTGAAAGAAAGATTACCGACGGAGGAAGGACCAGCACCAGCAGCCGACGGACCGCCACCAGTAGCAGACGAATCGGCACCAGCAGCAGACGGACCGGCAGCAGTAGAAGGAGGCGGAAAGTACGTGGTAATTTGCTCCCGTAAGGACGACACCGTCTCGTGCAGCTGCGCAAGCTGTGACCTCACATCATCGTCTGCCGGGGCCGCAGGAGGAGGCGATGTCGGTGGAAATCTCTGAGTTGTCATGTGCAACGGCCCTAGGGAGCCGACTCCGTACAGGCGCCCTTTCTTAAAGCCGCCGACGGTATCTACGAACAAGTTGGTGCGAGCGGCCATAGAAGAGGGCGTCCGGGCGGGCATCGTTTCACCGACATCCTCTGAATCAATGATCTGAGCCCGACTAAGGGCCTCACGATACGCAACCTATCAAATGAATGTGTTTATACTATAAGATTTACCTAAGTTGTAACTAAATCCTATGTTTCACTAAGTTACAGTGTGAATCATAAGTTTATCTAAGTTATAGTCATAACACTTTTAATTCTAACGTAAATCGCATAAACATAAGTACTTACATCAGTCTTCTTGGCCCTATCGTCGACAAAGCTTTCGTCCTTCCGCCTCTTGTGCGTATGCTGGAACACATCGTGCATGGTGACCGATTCTGGCACTTTTCCCTCCTTTACCGTGCGTTGGGTCTGCATACGAAGTTTTTGTAGAATTTAATTAACTCCGTATATTAATAATACCGAATTCGATAGTGAAATGAATTTGCGGTATCTCACCTGATCTGCAAGCGCCGCTGCGTGGGGCCTTGATCCCCCCGTATGAAGCCCTGCGGCCCGTCGGTTCGCCTTCGCCTTCTCCGATTTCTCCTTGTACGTAGGAGTATCCATCATATCCAAGAGCTCCTCATAATAGTCCTGCCGGATCCAATTCGGCCTCGTCTGCCGCATTTTAAGGTCGTGAATCATATCCCGTATCTTCTTCGAGGTAGCGCTTCTGTAGGTCCTGCGGATCGCATCCTCGCGATGGAGGGGCCACCAGAACGTCGTCTAACATACAAATTCAATTATCATGTAATCTAAAAAATGGTTGATTAAAGAGTAACTAATAATTAACCACAAGATATATATATACCCTCAATTCGTCGAGCCAGACGTACTTCACGTTTGGGGTCACCGACGAAAAGTTGAGGTAGGGGCCATGGAAGTTAGCCCTGATAATTTCTCCAAGAGACCTGGCAACATTAAACGGAAAAAAATCTACAAAAAAGCAACGACTGGATTATTAACTTGAATAAATGAAACAAATTTAATTAATTATCTTAAATTTACTTACGAGGACCCCGTGGGCCATAGCTTTCGTCGGAACTCGCCTATCGGCCTCTCTGGTGCCGTCGGAGGATCCGTGGGTCCGTATATGTACTCCCCAGTAATCGGATGGAACCGAGTATGGGGGTACTCCGGGGCCCACTGTGCAGTAACTGGTGGATCCGCTGGCGGAATGGATCCGCTAGCGGATGGAGACTCATGCCTCGATGAAGTTGTTGATGGACGGCGGGATGAGTCTGTGCCCGGGGTACTCTTCGGGTCGGGTTCGCTGGATAAGGTCACATCCCGGGAAGATTGAATGCGACCACGACCACCAGCACCACCACGACCACGACCATCACCACCACCAGTACGACCACCACCAGCAGCACAACCATGGCCAGCCATCATGACCTGTAAATAGAACACATAAACATAATTAACAATATAGAAGTGTAAATGAATATAAAATTATAAACTAAAATATATATACCACCAGCAGGGAGACGAGTGCCGTCGCGACAAAAAGGACTTGGAGTGCCATCTGCAAAAAGAAAATCATATAATAAGTAAATGATCGAACGAAAAAAGCATGAATTCACGTAATTGCTTTTATGAGGTCAAACTGTCACGACCCGCACCCACTGTGAGGGTACGAGAGCGTAACAACGCCCAGCCTACGCCGCAGTGTCGGCGGTAGAACGCTGTTCTAGGTCATGAACTATAACTAACATAATATGAATGCTCTCCATAAGGAGGCCAACACAGAGGTACAACTCAATCACAATCTAGAGATAGAATATGGCACGATAAAATAGATAAGAGAATCATCAACCGAGGTACAACAGAAATGAAATACAAGTCTCAACATCTCTACAATATACAAACTCTGAATCAAGAACAACAACTAAACATAAAAGGAAAACAGTCTAAACTATCTATACTAAGCAAGGTATCGTCCTCAGCAGCTGCCTGAACCTCCCCTGGGGTCCAGGTCGTGAGTGTCAACTAGGAAAACTCCAAGTAAGGGTGCAGGGTGCCTCATCATCCTCTGTAAAATTTTCAACAGGTCCAGTCAGGACGGGAGCGAGCACAAAATATCTCACGCAGTTCATATCATGTTAGAAAATATAAAGCATGCAATAGAGTAAGGTACATGAAACGCTGAAAGTAAGAAGTATATGAAAAACAGTAGAGATTTGATAACAGAAAATATCTAAATATGATAAATAAGAACTGTAAGCCTACTGTGATTTAGAGTACAATATGGTTATATAAACGGTCTAGGAAAATGCAATGGTAACTCCATTGTACGTGGGTGTACAATAGACATATACAATAGTTATACAATGTTGTACAATAGGATTTGATTACATAACCAATTCTACTCCCCCTCCCCAAATCAATACACAAGGATCTACTCCGGTTACGTTATCTTGCACAATAGTGTACAATGTTATACAATAGATGTACAATATTATACAATAGATGTACAATGTTATACAATGGATGTACAATGTTATACAATGGATGTACAATATTATACAATAGATGTACAATGTTATACAATAGTTGTACAATGGTCTATCCCTGGGACTCATGTGATACTGAGAGTACAATATGCACAAGGAGTATACAAGGATATGGGTATTTAATAAATACCATATGTAAGTGAAACGTACATCACAATATGTATTTAGGGAATACAAGGAGATAACATCTCAGAAGAAGATCCGTATAGTACCAATCCGTGATAATAATCGTGTCAGCATCAAGTACAGTAATCTAGAGCAAGAATATAAATCCATACAAGTATGAAACGGTCAGAGAATGTACTCGCCTCGTATCTGAATGTCTGAAGTAAATGTACTGTCCGAGATGAGGTACCTGACTCCTAGTTAGAGCAACACAAGTCAAGATGTACACAGGGAATGATAAATATAATCTACAATGCATATGCATGCTGTCTAGGTCAAACTAGACTAAAGTCAACACTTGGTCAACTCCAGTCAACTAGACTAGTCAAACTAGGTCAACTAGGTCAAATCCTAGCCCAACAAGTCTAATAAGTCTCACTTGGCCTAACCAAGCCTAGTCTAGCAATCACACACCAATCACAAGGCTATACAAGCCAAACACAAGCCATCACATTCAATATTATACATAAGAGAAAGGAAGCTAACATGTAAAGCTATGTGTGTGTGTGAACATGGAGGTGTACATGAAAAGAGAATTCAACACTAGGCCCTATATCACATATATGTATATATAACTATAGAAAAACTCTATTTACCACATTAACACATTTAGCCATGTATAGTATATATATATATATATATATATATATATATATATATATATATATATATATATATATATATATATAGAGAGAGAGAGAGAGAGAGAAGAGCATGTGTATGTGTTCATGGGTGTGTGTGTGTGTGTCATGAAAGTGCACAAGAACATGTGTGTTATCATGGAATGAGTGTTAGGCAATGTGTGAGTGAGAGTGTCAATGAGTGAGGGTGTGAGGGTTATATAGTGTAGTGTGCATTGTGTGTGGAATGATAGTGAGGCATGACAGTTGTGTAGCAAAGTGTCAATAGGAAGTTAACATTCACATATATGAGTTCTCATGTATCTCTTATTTAGTGAAACAAAACTAAATTCCAATTTTATTCCTAACAAGGCTACATATATTACATCTATTATTACATTACATTCATGCTTGCATTCATTCATCATTCATTTATTCTCTTGCACCACTATATGCACCATACATTACATACTATGGAACCTACATATTCATTACAAGCCATACTTATACATGCTTACATTAGAAAGGATACTTACACCTCATACATTATTTATTTAAACATTTACTCATGCTTGCATTCTCTATTTAATTACATAATGTATATACATTAACATGGGTCAAAATCAAATAGAACATTATATTACACACAAGGGTGCACAAAATACATATGCCGAATAGTAACTCCTACTAATAATCAATACTGTATCATCTCAGCATGAATTAAAATCTATGATTAAAGTATGTTATAGATCTATGTGTTAGCTTTCCGAAACTTCAAACGGATCGCGTTTTTGTTTCCGGAAACTCCCGAAATCGCGAAAACACCGAGAACGCGTTTGTCTTTCGTACAGCTGACACTCAAATAATTCTCCAGAAAGTTACAGAAAGAATTAGGCCTATTAATACATGTTTTTGGAAAGCTAACTTCAATACGCTTCTTTTAAAAAAAACGGGAGATTAAACCGAGCTTTGAGCTAGAAGTTATGACATTTCTAAGTTAGGGATAAAATTAAAAACGTGGATAAAAATCATGACGGATTTGGGTAGTTTGAGACAAAAGAACACAAGTATATAACATAATATATCAAGAACTCACTCTCTACACTAATATATATATATATATATGAGACACTATAGAACACATCTCCAATACAAAAATATGAGATTAAACATGTAATAATTCATTCATACATAACAACAACACATAGTGTGTCCAAATTTAGGATTTTTCCACATGGACACAACCACAACACAAAGGACACTCCTATGACCTCCAAATAGACACGAAATGGACACAAATGGAGATACAACCATGGGGGTCATTCCTATGAGTTCAAAATAGACCTATATGCAGGAGGAAATGAAAAGGAGAAGGGATTTATACCTCCCGGTAGATCGAATCGAAGAAAAGCCTTCCCGGAGAGATACCGACACGTAGAGATTCCAAAAGGACACGAACGAGCTCCAATCCTCCCAAACTTGGGTAGCTTCCTCCTTGGCTAGAATGGAGAAGGAAAGAAGAAGATTTGGTGGCGAAATGGAAGGATTTGGTGGAGAAATTGCTAGGGATTGCTCTCTAGAAATTTGGAGAAGAACAAGAGAGAGAGTGTGGATGAGAATAATGAAATGAACTTGAGCCTATCCTCTCCCAAAGTGGCTGACCATATGGGGCTATTTGTTCTATTATGGTAAGGTCCAAAATGCCCCCACTAACCTATTCTATGAGTATTAGGAAAGGGGTAATTGGTTGGGGCTAAATTAGTCATTCTAAAGTCTCTAATCACACTAACCTTATCCATAATAATTAGTCTAACCTCTAACTAAAATATTTCTATCATGTGGACTAAATTTAATATCATGTGGGCCATGCCTAACTAGTGTGTGGGTCCCACTAGAGTCAAACTACCCCCGGGTCCCCGTTTCAAGTCGGATTGAGTTGAAATTCGAACCCGACTCAAATAACCCCAAAACAATATCATAAATAATAAAATAATATCAAAATAATTCAAAGAGGTCAAATGCAAAAATATCCTTAGGCCAAAAATGATATTAAAATATCATAATCACATGGTTAGGCTCTAGGTCAAACAGTCTCTAGGGTTTCACTAGCAAAACGTCAAAACCACATGTCATGAATTTAAATAGTTTAAAATAATTTAAAAATTACTAAAAATCATAATATGAAATAAATATCATTAAATAATAATTATAATTATAAAATTTTAAAATTACCCTCATTTGGAAAACTGGGTGTTACAATCCTACCCACCTTATAAAAATTTCGTCCTCGAAATTAAGATGATCGCACCCTTTTCTAGGCCGAACATAGACAAGGGTCAATCACTAGTCAATTTCCTCAACATCCTAGTTCTTGGTCATCAGCTGGTCAACTTCTTAGGACTTTTACCTATGCTAGCTACCTAGTGTTGGCAACTAGGGATTAGCAAAGAAAACTCTATAATAGACTAGCTCTTAACTTCCAAATCCTATCAAGTCACCCATAACTAATTACCCACAAGCTAAGCACACCAATCCCAAATACCACATATATATATATATATGCTCAAGAACAACAACCCATCACATATATCCTAAGTATATCATCTATATATATAGACCTCTTAGTCCTAGGTGAAACTACAACTATGCTCAAGGGCAGGCTCTGGTTACTGGGTGCCTTACTGGAAGGGTAAAGGAAAACAATAAATAATCATCAAGGTTGTATGGCATACTAACATCCTATACGTAACTGGTTGGTATCATAATAACAGGGAATTATCTACAATGGGTTACTATTCTAGCACCAATGCTAACTATCACCTCTTGGGTACAGACACTCTACAAGTCACCATATCTATATACTATGAAGGAACTACCTATGAACAAGCTCTACAATCTAAATATCCCTACTCCCAAGTCATTTATAACAACAAAAAGGGTATGATGTTTTAAACCTTCTCAAGATACAATCTGCTAATCATATGCGTCTGTCCAAAATCATGTTGTCCAGAGTCTTCATCATGCTAGTGAGCAAGGCTACGATAATCACAGAGTCCTTGACTAAGGTACGTACCTCTAGGTTCATGGTATTTAAAATTTTCGTATAGTCGCATGCGACGGCGAAAAACTTAAATTCCTATACCCAAGAAATACATCTGAAATCTGACTACATGTCCTCACTATGCCAACTAACACAACTATCGAAGATCCTAGATCCCATGATTTAGGTGACCTAGCCCATACGATTCTGAAGAAAAACATCATAACAAAGAACAACATGACAAACTTAATAAATCAGCAAGGAACAGATGGAATCGGATTTCAAGGTAGTTATAAAAGACAATTCCGGGAATGGAATTGAGAAGAACAGAACTTGCAGCAAGATCTCCAATGGTCTGTGCATCCTTGACTGTCCTGACGATAGCTCGCCCTGCTGGTTTCCCATGGTCTGCTGCTGATGCTGCATGAATCACCGCTGCTGAGAGAAATCAGAAATGAAGGGAGAAAATCTCTGTACAGATAGAGGTGCACCTCCAATGTAGCAGATACGCCAACCTGAGTCGGCACAACAGGAGCTGCGGTCTCGAGGCCCTGATGAACAGGACGAGAGGTGGCCAGCCTCTCGATAGTATCCCCCGAACCGAAGTGATGAGATCCTGTCTTCATAACCATCATGAAAACAGATCAAAACAAGGAGCAATTTCTGAGAATGAAGCAAAAATTCAAAGGAGGACAGTTTATATTCAAGGGAAGTCAATAAGCAACAATTTTAGACAAAGGAATCTGATTAAGAGTTTTTCCTAATGTGATTGAGTACCTCTAAAAATAATCCTAATCCTGCTGCAGGCTGTAGTGATACTCTAGTTCGAATACCACTACATAAACTCGACCTGCATGGGCCACCACTAAAAACGTGTCACGACCCGCACCCACTGTGAGGGTACGAGAGCGTAACAACGCCCAGCCTACGCCGCAGTGTCGGCGGTAGAACGCTATTCTAGGTCATGAACTATAACTAACATAATATGAATGCTCTCCATAAGGAGGCCAACACAGAGGTACAACTCAATCACAATCTAGAGATAGAATATGGCACGATAAAATAGATAAGAGAATCCTCAACCGAGGTACAACAGAAATGAAATACAAGTCTCAACATCTCTACAATATACAAACTCTGAATCAAGAACAACAACTAAACATAAAAGGAAAACAGTCTAAACTATCTATACTAAGCAAGGTATCGTCCTCAGCAGCTGCCTGAACCTCCCCTGGGGTCCAGGTCGTGAGTGTCAACAAGACAAACTCCAAGTAAGGGTGCAGGGTGCCTCATCATCCTCTGTAAAATTTTTAACAGGTCCAGTCAGGACGGGAGCGAGCACAAAATATCTCACGCAGTTCATATCATGTTAGGAAATATAAAGCATGCAATAGAGTAAGGTACATGAAACGCTGAAAGTAAGAAGTATATGAAAAACAGTAGAGATTTGATAACAGGAAATATCTAAATATGATAAATAAGAACTGTAAGCCTACTGTGATTTAGAGTACAATATGGTTATATAAACGGTCTAGGAAAATGCAATGGTAACTCCATTGTACGTGGGTGTACAATAGACATATACAATAGTTATACAATATTGTACAATAGGATTTGATTACATAACCAATTCTACTCCCCCTCCCCAAATCAATACACAAGGATCTACTCCGGTTACGTTATCTTGCACAATAGTGTACAATGTTATACAATAGATGTACAATATTATACAATAGATGTACAATGTTATACAATGGATGTATAATGTTATACAATGGATGTACAATATTATACAATAGATGTACAATGTTATACAATAGTTGTACAATGGTCTATCCCTGGGACTCATGTGATACTGAGAGTACAATATGCACAAGGAGTATACAAGGATATGGGTATTCAATAAATACAATATGTAAGTGAAACGCACATCACAATATGTATTTAGTGAATACAAGGAGATAACATCTCAGAAGAAGATCCGTATAGTACCAATCCGTGATAATGATCGTGTCAGCATCAAGTACAGTAATCTAGAGCAAGAATATAAATCCAGACAAGTATGAAACGGTCAGAGAATGTACTCGCATCGTATCTGAATGTCTGAAGTAAATGTACTGTCCGAGATGAGGTACCTGACTCCTAGTTAGAGCAACACAAGTCAAGATGTACACAGGAAATGATAAATATAATCTACAATGCATCTGCATGCTGTCTAGGTCAAACTAGACTAAAGTCAACACTTGGTCAACTCCAGTCAACTAGACTAGTCAAACTAGGTCAACTAGGTCAAATCCTAGCCCAACAAGTCTAATAAGTCTCACTTGGCCTAACCAAGCCTAGTCTAGCAATCACACACCAATCACAAGGCTATACAAGCCAAACACAAGCCATCACAATCAATATTATACATAAGAGAAAGGAAGCTAACATGTAAAGCTATGTGTGTGTGTGAACATGGAGGTGTACATGAAAAGAGAATTCAACACTATGCCCTATATCACATATATGTATATATAACAATAGAAAAACTCTATTTACCACATTAACACATTTAGCCATGTATAGTATATATATATATATATATATATATATATATATATATATATATATATATATATATAGAGAGAGAGAGAGAGAGAGAAGAGCATGTGTATGTGTTCATGGGTGTGTGTGTGTGTCATGAAAGTGCACAAGAACATGTGTGTTATCATGGAATGAGTGTTAGGCAATGTGTGAGTGAGAGTGTCAATGAGTGAGGATGTGAGGGTTATATAGTGTAGTGTGCATTGTGTGTGGAGTGATAGTGAGGCATGACAGTTGTGTAGCAAAGTGTCAATAGGAAGTTAACATTCACATATATGAGTTCTCATGTATCTCTTATTTAGTGAAACAAAACTAAATTCCAATTTTATTCCTAACAAGGCTACATATATTACATCTATTATTACATTACATTCATGCTTGCATTTATTCATCATTCATTTATTCTCTTGCACCACTATATGCACCATACATTACATACTACGGAACCTACATATTCATTACAAGCCATACTTATACATGCTTACATTAGAAAGGATACATACACCTCATACATCATTTATTTAAACATTTACTCATGCTTGCATTCTCTATTTAATTACATAATGTATATACATTAACATGGGTTAAAATCAAATAGAACATTATATTACACACAAGGGTGCACAAAATGCATATGCCGAATAGTAACTCCTACTAATAATCAATACTGTACCATCTCAGCATGAATTAAAATCTAGGATTAAAGTATGTTATGGATCTATGTGTTAGCTTTCCGAAACTTCAAAATGATCGCGTTTTCGTTTCCGGAAACTCCCGGAATCGCGAAAACACCGAGAACGCGTTTGTCTTTCGTACAGCTGACACTCAAATAATTCTCCAGAAAGTTACAGAAAGAATTAGGCCTATTAATACATGTTTTTTGGAAAGCTAACTTCAATACGCTTCTTTTAAAAAAAACGGAAGATTAAACCGAACTTTGAGCTAGAAGTTATGACATTTCTAAGTTATGGCTGAAATTAAAAACGTGGATAAAAATCATGACGGATTTGGGTAGTTTGAGACAAAAGAACACAAGTATATAACATAATATATCAAGAACTCACTCTCTACACTAATATATATATATGAGACACTATAGAACACATCTCCAATACAAAAATATGAGATTAAACATGTAATAATTCATTCATACATAACAACAACACATAGTGTGTCCAAATTTAGGATTTTCCCACATGGACACAACCACAACACAAAGGACACTCCTATGACCTCCAAATAGACACGAAATGGACACAAATGGAGATACAACCATGGGGGTCATTCCTATGGGTTCAAAATAGACCTATATGCACGAGAAAATGAAAAGGAGAAGGGATTTATACCTCCCGGTAGATCGAATCGAAGAAAAGCCTTCCCGGAGAGATACCGACACGTAGAGATTCCAAAAGGACACGAACGAGCTCCAATCCTCCCAAACTTGGGTAGCTTCCTCCTTGGCTAGAATGGAGAAGGAAAGAAGAAGATTTGGTGGCGAAATGGAAGGATTTGGTAGAGAAATTGCTAGGGATTGCTCTCTAGAAATTTGGGGAAGAACAAGAGAGAGAGTGTGGATGAGAATAATGAAATGAACTTGAGCCTATCCTCTCCCAAAGTGGCTGGCCATATGGGGCTATTTGTCCTATTATGGTAAGGTCCAAAATGCCCCCACTAACCTATTCTATGAGTATTATGAAAGGGGTAATTGGTTGGGGCAAAATTAGTCATTCTAAAGTCTCTAATCACACTAACCTTATCCATAATAATTAGTCTAACCTCTAACTAAAATATTTTTATCATGTGGACTAAATTTAATATCATGTGGGCCATGCCTAACTAGTGTGTGGGTCCCACTAGAGTCAAACTACCCCCGGGTCCCCGTTTCAAGTCGGATTGAGTTGAAATTCGAACCCGACTCAAATAACCCCAAAACAATATCATAAATAATAAAATGATATCAAAATAATTCAAAGAGGTCAAATGCAAAAATATCCTTAGGCCAAAAATGATATTAAAATATCATAATCACATGGTTAGGCTCTAGGTCAAACAGTCTCTAGGGTTTCACTAGCAAAACGTCAAAACCACAAGTCATGAATTTAAATAGTTTAAAATAATTTAAAAATCACTAAAAATCATAATATGAAATAAATATCATTAAATAATAATTATAATTATAAAATTTTAAAATTATCCTCATCTGGAAAACTGGGTGTTACACAAACTGAATTCACGTAATTGAAAGTATTTTTAATATACAACGATATTTAACTTAATCATCATGATCGTCTTCGTTCTCGTCTTCGACCTCGTCTTCATCATCATCCTCATTCTCATCCTCATCCTCATCCTTATCCTCATCGTCGATTTCATCTGTATCCTCATCCCCATCAAATTCTTCTTCTTCTTCTTCTTCTTCTTCTTCTTCTTCTTCTTCTTTTCCCTCAATATTTGGGACAAGACGCCTCTTTCTCCCCTGGTTGACAGCTAAGTCTTGTGTATCAACCTCTTTCTTCCCTCTATTTTCCTCAACAACATCTTCAACATCCATTGTATCCGACTGTTGTCCCAAGTATTGGGACTTTTCGATCTGGTCCTCTTGGTATGCTAGGTCTCCAACGTTGAATGTATTACTAGATTTAATCTTGCATACTGCCCACCAGTCAAATCGATCTCTACGATGCCTTGGATAGCTTGTATAGTAGACTTGAATAGCCTGACTTGCTATCGTAAATGTATCGGACCCTCTATACCTCCTGCGATGATTTATATCGACAAATCCAAATTGTTTATCGATTCTCCAATCGATATTTGATGTCGTATCGAACCACTCACATTTGAACATCACAATATGCATATCATATGGGCCAGTATATTGTAAATCTACAATATCCTGAAGCACTCCATAATAGTCAAAGTCAGGCTCGTCGTCATAGATGGTGCCTCTTATGCAAACACCGGAATCCTTGGTACTGATGCCGTCATTGATAAATTCGACATTTATAGCATTCTGAGTTGCCTTAAACTTGAAGCCATTAACGACATAGCATGGCCAAGTCTTTACTTGCTTCTTCTGTCCCAATGCCAGATAACGAACACTCTTATTTGTAAGTGTTGTTTCAGGCAATAAAACCTGTAAACAAATATTTATAATTTAAATGTTTTACATGCCTATATTTTAATGGTAGCCGCATAACATATTATCTCAGTTACTTACGTTTTTGCGAAACCAGGACGAAAATGTACAAACAACCTCTCTTTGAAGTCCCTCATCGGTAATATCAGGTGTCCTCATTTTGACTTCATCTCTAAATATACTGTTAGAGAGAATAAGAATAAGTGTAGTCACTTACTTCATCAAATTAGAGATTATAATGAGTGCAAGTGTACTGACTTACTTCTCCAAATCTTTTACTTCTTGTATGTCACATTTTAACAAGACATATCGGTGAGCGGCATCATACTCATCATCAGTCAACCACCGTTTTTTACTAGCCCCAACAGGCTTGCCCCTTACATTGAATATTCCTCCATCCTCAACGTCCTCGTCATTCTTTTGAGGTCTATTTCGATTTGTCTTAACATGAGTATCGAAATAAATGGAGCAGAAGTTTGACACCTCCTCGATAAGATATGCTTCGCATATCGAAGCCTCTATATGAGCCTTGCTGCCAACTTTCTTCTTTAGATGGTGTAGGTATCTAGATTGACAAATTATCTTGAGAATTAAGAATGAATTTTAAAACCCACTAAAATTCAACTTAAATTATATCAATTTTTATGTACCTTTTAAATGGGTACAACCATCGATAATGAACAGATGCACCGACACGGGCTTCGTATGCTAGATGAATCGGTAAATGCTCCACGCTATCGAAGAAGCCCGGAGGAAATATTTTCTCCAACTTGCAAATTGTTAAGATAATCTTCTCCTCAAGTTCAACCATGTGTTGCACCATCAACTTAGTTGAACAAATATCCCTGAAGAATGTAGATAGTTAAGTCAATGGAACCCATACAGCAGAAGGCAACAACTCTTTCAAAGAAATGGGTAGTAATCTTTCCATAAACACGTGGCAGTCGTGACTCTTCATTCCCGTTAGCTTGCGTTCATTGAGATCAATGCATCTAGACAAATTCGACACATAGCCGTCGAGAAATCTTAGAGTAGATACCCACTTGTAGATTCTTCATCTATCTTCCTTGCTCAATGTGTATTGTGCTATCGGCTTAGTTAATTGTCCACCAGCTCCCCTTTGTATCAAGTTCAGATAAAGACGCTTGCATATCTCGGCAATGTCTTATCTTGCTTTTGGATTGTCCTTCGTCTTTCCTTTAATATCTATGACGGTATTGAAGACATTATCGAACACATTTTTTTTATATGCATAACATCAAGATTATACCTTATAAGATTATCTTTCCAATAAGGCAAGTCCCAGAAGATACTCCGTTTGGTCCAGTTATGGCTTTGTCCGAACCCATCGACACGATTGTTCGATGGATCTTCCATTACAGTGGACAAGTCCTTTACATCTTCCCAAATATCGTATCCCGACAATCTGGCGGGCTGATGAGTAAATTCTTGTTTTCCAGCTCTGAACGCGTCCTTGTTCTTTCTCCAAGGATGACTCGCGGGCAGAAATTGACGGTGAGAGTCAAAGAAAGAAGTTTTTCCTCCATGCTTAAGGCAGAACGCCTTACTATTTTCCATGCATATCGGACAAGACATGGTGCCGTGAGTACTCCATCCCGACGGCATACCATATGCGGGAAAATCATTGATTGTTCACATCAGTGAAGCTCTCATCTGAAAGTTATGTTTCCTGAAAATATCATAGGTCGCGACACCGATCTCCCACAGCTGTTTCAGCTCATCCACCAACGGTTGTAAATATATATCGATGTTCTTCGTCAAATTTTTGGGACCCGGTATGATAGCTGTCAAGAACATATAAGGAGTCTTCATACACATCCATGGTGGCAGATTATAAGGGGTAAGAATGACCGACCAGCAGGAGTATTGAGATTCTGACTGCCCGAAAGGGGCGAAGCCATCAGAACATAGCGCCAGACGTACATTTCTAGGCTCTGCAGCAAAATCTGGATGACGCAAATCGAAATATTTCCACGCCTCTCCATCGAAGGATGTGACAATTCTCCATCGTCCTTTGTGGGTTCTTCGTTGTGCCACGTCATGTGTTCTGCTGTATTCTGAGACATATACATCATCTGCAAGCGCTTCGTGATCGGCAAGTAATACATATACTTGTAAGGACATCATTTTCTAGTTGACCTTCTTTTTTTTCTAACTGGCTTGTAACGATCCGCATTACAGAAGCTGCAACTTTCTTTGTCCTCATTCTCCTTGTAGTACAACATGCATCCATTGCAACAACAATCTATCTTCTTGTACCCCAGTTCCAGTTGTCGGGCCATCATCTTTGACTTGTAGAAGTGTTTTGGAAGCTCTTTTGATTCCTTCGGTAACACCTCCTTGATTAGTTGTATAATCCGATCATAGCAAGCTTGTGGCAAGTTAAAATTGGACTTTATGTTCAACAACCGCATCGTCACTGACAGTACGGAATGAGTCTCACAACCAGGATATAAAGGAGTTTCTGCATACTGAAACATATCATAGAACTCCTTCGCCTCGGGATTAGGATCCTCTGGATCAAAATTAGGCCCGGCCGCGTCGTACACCATATCTCGTGCAAGGTTCTGCAGGTCTCCATAATCAACAGAGCATTCGTCGTCTTCGATGACAAAATCTGTTGCAGCATTATCATCAAAAGCATAAGTAGCAGCATTCGCAACATGTCTTTCCGCATATAGTTCACCTTACGATGACCACAGGCCGTAATCACGTACGAAACCCTTACGGGTCAAATGATCTCTCACAGTCACCACTTCTTCGTAACGTCTATTGCGACAATTACGACATGGACACTTGTTTTTGTTACCATCCATGTACTGAGCTTTGCTCATGGCATACTAAAGAAACACTTCCACGCCTGCCTGAAAATCGTCACTCACATCTATTCTGCTCTCGTGTTGTCGTTTGTACATCTATGTACGATCAACGAAATAACGATCCATCACAGATTGGATGTAAAAATCTGTATCGTAAGACAAACTAAACAGAATTAGTATATAATCATGCAACTGGTGGATCCGCTGGTATATAGGCCGGATGTACTTAGTATCGACCGCATTAGATTAGTATCGGTCTATAGGTTTGGTATAGGCTGTATCAAATTGGTATTGGCCTTAGCGAATTGGTAGATATATATCTGATATGTATCGGCCATATAGCTAGGATTCGTATTGGCCTTATCGATTCGGTATCGGCCATATCCGATAGGTATCGGCCGTATTGGATATGTATCTGCCGTATCGGATTAGCATGGTAGAAGGTTTAGTAACAACTGTACTTGGATTTCTCTCTTCTGGAGCTAGAATACCATTACAAAAAAGTCACGAGAGAGTAAAAAATCTCCTACATATTGATGTTTACGAGAGTGATTGGCTAATTACAGTAACATACATGCTGCATTTTCCATCAGGAAAGGAGAGATTAAAATCAATAACATATAGAGTTGTATTTCGGGAGAAGAACTCCTATAAACTCTTTGTTCACAAAACAAGATATAGAGAAAACAGAACAAGTATCGAGTTCATAACCTACTTCGCAAGAGAAGTATCTTAATGTTCTCAGTTACCTCAGGCTGATATGACATAGAACAGTAAGATACTTCTCTTACGAAGTAGGTTATGAACTCGATACTTGTTCTGTATTCTCTATAGCTTGCTTTGTGAACAAAGAGTTTATAGGAGTTCTTCTTCCGAAATATAGCTATGTATGTTATTGCCTTCAATCTCTCCTTTCATGATAAAAAATACGGCATGTTACTGTAATTGGCCAATCACTCTCTTAAACATCAATATCTATGAGGTTTTTACTCTCTCGTGACTATTTTGTAATGGTATTCTAGCTCGAGAAGAGAAAAATCTAAGTACAATTGTTACTAAACCTTCCACCATGCTAATCTGATACGGTCGATACATATCCGATATGGCCGATACCTATCGGATATGGCCGATACCGAATCGATAAGGCCAATACGAATCCTAGCTATACGGCCGATACATATCGGATAGGACGATACCAATTCGCTAAGGTCAATACCATCCGATATGACCTATACCAAACAGATATACCGAAACTAATCCGCTACGATCGATACTAAGTACATACGGTCGAGGAGGTGGATCCGCTACCGATAGTTCGATACCAATATCGATAGTCCGATACCGATAGCTAGTTCGATACCGATAGCGATAGTCCGATATCCGTCGCTACGTAGTCGTAAATTTGTCCCGTCACTTTTTCCAACATTTTCTGCCAAATATTCGACGGTAATCCATTGGTGATTTGTCGAAAGTCCGTCGCTAATTTCGACGAAAAAAATCCGTCGCTAAATAGCCGTAGCTAAAAATCCATCGTTAAAATAAAAATCCGTCGTTAGATAGCCTATAGGTAAGCCTACCTATACCAATACAACACTAAACCTATATGAAATCAAGCCGCATTCAATTACTAACTATCATACAACATAACATATGTGTATATATATATATATATATATATATATATATATATATATATATATATATATATATATATATATATATATACATTATTCATGTATTCATGCATTCATGTGTGGCTTATATTACCAATACCCTAGCTTACCTACATGCATACATAGGTACTTGCATATCATATTCATATCACTCATTATATTGCATTTACACCTTTATAACATACATGCTTGCATACTTGAATTGATACATTGCATTCATATTTCACTATATTGCATTATCTAACATGTATACCTATATTGCATAATATCAACATACATATATATATATTACCAATACCCTAGCTTACCTACATGCATACATAGGTACTTGCATATCATATTCATATCACTCATTATATCAATATATATATATATATATATATATATATATATATATATATATATATATATATATATATATATATATTTTACAGAGATAGAGAGGGGGTGATGAGTGCCATAGCTCTGTGTGTGTATCATAGCAGTAGAGGCCCCCGCCGCCCCGACCGACAACACCACCACCATCTTCTCCGTCACCTCCGCCATCACCTAAACCCACGCACCCTCCAACCCCCAGCTGCCCCGACCCGCCGTCCCCTCCGACCCCCTGTAGTGCCCCGTCCCTACAACGTGCCCCGTTGTCCGTCCACAGGGTGCGCGAGAAAGGAACATTGTCGCTATCGTCTCGGTCGGGACCGATAGGTCAGGATCGATCGAATCGATTGAACGGAAATGGTTGAATTAAGATCCATTCCACGTTATGGAATGGCTTCTTCGGAACCAAGTCCCATATTCAGCGGGTAGCGCCTCGAGGATTGACTCTGCGGCTGAGTCGGGAGAGACCTCCCGTTGCTCTGCTTTTCACGCCGCTTGCGTTGGTTTTGGCTTTGGTTTTCTGAATGCGTTTTCGTGAATGTTTTCGATGGTTTTCATGGTTTACATTTCGAACTCGCATCTCCTATCGAACTCTTGCATAATACAGTGTTCTAATCGGTTGCTTGTGCGATTTCAGGTGATCGCGTAGGCGACGTCTAGCGCAGCCAACAAGTCCCTCGCCTCAAGCAAAGACTCAAGGTGAGTGGCTGACCTCCTTCGTCTCGACCCTCTATTTCAAAATGAGAACTCGGGTAATGATATCGAAACTGAATGATTCGTTTGAAGAATACAAGTCCTATGTGCAAGTAGAGAAAAGAGATGTATTGTGTTGAAAAGAGATAGAATTATTTTAGGCCAGCAAAACAACCAAGTAAATGAATCGACTATGTAACAAGCCCAACGGGACCCTAAATTATACCTTGTCAACCTATCACGGTCATGGACAACTTGTCGACAAGGGCGATGGTTTCTTCGAGCGGCAACCCGGGGCCACGGGACCGACTCGGCCTAGGAAGAAACAGGTTATAGCCGAGCTGGGTATGAAGCAACCGGTAAGACGGGGACTTGCATCGGAGCTCGCTACTTGCGTTGCAAGGGTCCCGTATTACCAGGCTATGTCCAGGATGGCTAGTTAATGCCAGTGACCTCCATATCAAACACTTTATATAAATTGTTATCAACTAACAGGGAAGGTGATGGTAAGTGTTATGTTGCACGGCGCGCTCTGCCGGAGAAAATTTTGGGTGTAACTTACTTGGGTTATGTTTCGTCAAAAATGCTTCGTATAAAAATATCTAAGATGGCTAGAAAGACCACTAAAAGCAAGTTGTATGATTTTATCTAAATTCTTGAACCAAATGAGAGCCTGGAAATTAATTAGTCACTCGCCAGTACATGTTGATTGTACTGATCCTCGCTCTCTCTACAGGTGCGATAGATCGGGAAGAGCGTGCTACGTGAAGGGAGGCAACGCTCGTGTGTTTGAAGCTTCGTCCGTGCATCGAAGCTTGGATCAAACCTTTTTGAAGACTCCGCTGTTGAAGATCGAAGACAGATGGAGCGCCTTCACACCATCCCAGGTGGTTTTGTAATTTTGGTTGTATAATCAAGGGATGAATGTGTGTAATGGCTATCTCATCGACGTTCACTTTGTAATGGAGTCAGTTTGAAAAAAGCCCGTGCGGCGCCCTTGTATCGAGTCTGTAAAATGAAGTTCATTATTAATAAAGCTTATGTTTCCTTCTCTATAATGTGTGTTCAATTTACTCTGCGCATTCTCTTGTTGTTGTGTTTCGGATAACCTTATGACTATGCCTTGTGCGAGCGCAACTTAGGCTTGCACGGCATCACGCCTGGGGGACGACTATCGATTCTGCGGAATCGGGGCGTGACATAATGGTATCAGAGCACGGCTTTACGTCCTTGGCCTCTAGTGTCGAGTTTTCAGTCTCAAATCGTTGGTCTCGTGTCGATGAGATATGTCGTTCCATACAAGGGAGTCCGTAATAAGTTTGGTTACTAATGCATTTTTACCTTCAAAATCCCAGAAGGTGCGGCGGTGAATGTGGCGAACGAAGAAAGTGCTTCAAGTGGCTCGAGTAGATTGAGGCCTGGACCCTCTAACGATGCCATGGAACGGATGTTGCGCATGCTGGAAGCGCAACAACAACAAGCTCAGGAGAATCAACGCCTGAATGAGCAACATCGACGGGAGACTGAGGCACATCGACGGGAGGTAGAGGCACGCCAGACCCAGTTCGAGGCCAGATTCGATGCACAATTCAAGTTGCTGCAGAAGCATCTTGATACTCTTCAGCAAATTGTCCAGACAGTGGTGGCCAACAACAACAACTCCGCGACAACTCCTGCCGTGACCGAGCTTGCAGCCAGACAAAGTGAAATCGAACCGGAGGTACCCGAGCTTATGCCTGCGGCACCGAGAAGTTCCAACTTCGACGTGTCAAAATTCACAAAGAGCTTCCGAAATTCCTTCTGCGGTACTGAAGACCCTTCGTTGGCGATCGATTGGCTGGAGGAGTTGGAAGACCGGTTCGAGCTCCTGGGTGTCGATGAGTCCAAGAAAGTCGCATGTGCTCAACTTCTACTCCGATTGAACGCGCACGACTGGTGGGCCGTGCAAAAGCGGGCAATCAGACACGACAACGAGACAGCGGCAATATCTTGGGCCACCTTCCGAGAGGCGTTCGAGATCGAGTACCTTTCCGAAGCTATTCGACAAGAGAAGGAGAATGAATTCTTGCAGCTAAGGCAAAGGAATATGACGGTACGGCAGTACGCAGCAGAGTTCAACAAGTTAGCCAAGTTTGCTGGAGAATTCCTGCCCTCCATGGCGAGTCGTGCACGACGGTTCGAAGTGGGCCTACGACCATCTATCTCCGCCCATGTGTCTGTTCCTAAATACCAAACGATGGGGGAGTCTCTCAACCACGCCCTCCGCCTTGAAAGCCAATACCCTCCAGGTGCTGCCGGCGCTGTGCATACATCCAATCACAAACGCCCTAGCCACGTGGGAGGAAACAATGTGTCCAAGCGTCCGAACAATGGGCAACAAGGCGGGTATCAAGGGCGTAATCCATGGCCTTACTGCATCCGTTGTCACCGGTCCGGTCATACGATCGACTACTGCCCGATACCAGAGGGTGGATGCTGGAACTGTGGCAAGAAGGGACACATTCGTGCTGAGTGTCCAACCAGAAGGCCGAACCCAACGGCGCCCCAGCAGCACCGTCCAATGGCGCCCCAACAGCACCGTCCAGGGAATCAAGTTCCAGCGCCTCGAGCCCATCAACCCGCACCGCAAAATGGCCAAGACCGTCGCCCCAATGCCCAGGGCCGCGTCTATGCCATGACTCGAGATGAAGTGCTTGCGTCAGATACTGTCGTGACTGGTATACTTAGTTTCAATAATGTGCCTGCTCGTGTACTATTTGATTCAGGTACTTCGCATAGTTTTATATCGGCGGACTTTGCCGTCGAGCACAAATTTCCGACAATATTACTAGATCTCGACCTTAGCGTAAGCACACCTTCGGGCACATCGATACTCACTAATTTAGCTTGCGCCGACGGGATTATCTGTATCGGCGGTCAAAAGATCGGTCTTGACGTGATAGTCCTAGACATGAAGGACTCGATATTATTCTGGGAATGGATTGGCTCGGGCCGTGCAACGCAACCATAGACTGTGCTAGAAAGACGGTCACCTTCCGTATTCCAGGAGTGCCTGAATTCTGCTTTTCGTGTGGTGAGGCGTCATCGACCTGCATGCTGATTTCGACAATTTTTGCTCGGAGGATGCTGCATTCGGGGTGCGAAGGCTACTTGGCGTCCGTCCGAGACATGCGACAGGATGGTGCAAACGCGGGTCAGACCGATGTTGTGGCAGAATTCCCCGATGTGTTCCCGGACGAGCTACCCGGCATGCCCCCCGATCGAGAAATCGAGTTCAGCATCGATACATTTCCCGATACTCGACCGATTTCCAAGGTCCCGTACAGAATGGCTCCCGCCGAGCTGAAGGAACTCAAGGTCCAGCTACAAGAATTACTCGATAAAGGGTTTATTCGGCCTAGCGTGTCACCGTGGGGAGCGCCCGTATTGTTCGTGAAGAAGAAGGATGGGTCCATGCGTCTGTGCGTCAATTACGAGAGCTGAATAAAGCCACCATTCGGAACAAGTACCCATTGCCCCGCATAGACGACTTATTTGATCAACTGCAAGGCGCCTCGGTATTTTCGAAGATTGATCTCCGCTCGGGCTATCATCAACTCAAGATCAAGTCGGACGACGTGCAAAAGTCTGCCTTTCGCACTCGATACGGCCACTACGAGTTCCTAGTGATGCCATTCGGCCTGACGAACGCTCCTGCCGCCTACATGGATCTGATGAACCGGGTATTTCGACCCTTCCTTGATAAATTTGTGGTAGTCTTTATTGATGATATTCTCGTCTACTCGAAGGACAAGGCGCAGCATGCAGAACATCTACGTGCCGTGCTTCAGACACTTCGAGAACATGAGTTGTACGCGAAGCAGAGTAAGTGCGAATTTTGGCTAAGCAGCGTATCCTTTCTCGGTCACATTATTTCGTCCGAAGGCATTGCAGTCGATCCGAAGAAAGTTGAAGCCGTTGCTGATTGGAAGCGGCCTGCGACTGCTAGTGAGATTCGAAGTTTTCTTGGTTTGGCGGGATACTATCGACGCTTCGTGAAGGACTTCGCGAAGATTGCATCGCCTCTGACTCGCCCCACTCAAAAGGAAGTCGCGTATGAGTGGTCAGATGACTGTGAGGCTTCCTTCCAAGAGCTGAAACAGCGGCTAATTTCGGCACCTATACTCGCGCTTCCGGATGGGCCAGAGGGTTTCCAGATATTCAGCGATGCTTCAGGCCAGGGCTTGGGATGTGTGCTCATGTAGCGAAACAAGGTGATCTCCTTCGCCTCCAGACAGTTAAAGCCACACGAGAAGAACTATCCTACGCACGACTTGGAGTTAGCGGCAATTGTGTTTGCGTTGAAATTGTGGCGTCACTATCTATATGGCGTAGCGTGCACGATCTATACCGACCACAAGAGCCTCAAGTATCTCTTCACCCAGAAGGAATTGAACTTGCGACAGAGGCGCTGGCTCGAACTGATCAAAGACTATGACTTGACGATCGACTACATTCCAGGCAAGGGAAATGTTGTGGCAGACGCTCTTAGTCGAAAATATCTTGCCTCGCTATCCATCAACCGCAGACTACTACAAGATCTAGAAGAAATGGGCATCGATCTCCGGGTTCGATTCAGGGATATACGGTTGGCGCAGCTGCAGTTAGAGCCGAGTTTGCTGGAAAAGATCATGGCCGCTCAGAAGGATGATCCGTACCTGAAGAAAGTGCGCGAGCGAATTTCGACAGGTAGTGCGACCGACTTTGCGGAAGACAAGACCGGCGTGCTGAGATTGAATGGCCGACTATGTGTTCCGGATGATTCAGAACTACGAAAGGAGATAATATCGGAGGCGCATCATGCGAAATATACCTTGCATCCAGGCAGTACCAAGATGTATATGGACCTCCGCACGTCCTTCTGGTGGCACGGGATGAAGAGAGATGTGGCGCTCTTCGTGTCGCAATGCATGGCCTGTCAGCAGGTGAAAGCTGAGCATCAGCGACCGGGCGGGGAGATGCAGAACCTCGCTATTCCCGAGTGGAAGTGGGATCATGTCACTATGGATTTTATTGTTGGCCTGCCGAAGACACCACGGGGGAACGACGCCATCTGGGTCATCGTCGATCGATTAACCAAGTCAGCGTACTTTATCGCCATCAAAGTTACTTGAAGCGTTGATCGCCTGGCGCAGATTTATCTTGATGAGATAGTACGGCTGCACGGAGTTCCAGTATCCATCGTCTCTGATCGGGATTCACGGTTAATGTCGCGATTCTGGAGTAGCCTTCAGTCGGCGCTGGGTACCAAGTTGCAGTTTAGCTCAGCTTACCATCCTCAGACTGACGGCCAAACGGAGCGCGTTAATCAGATTCTCGAAGACATGTTACGGCTCTGCGCAATTGACTTCAAATCAAGCTGGGACGTCCACCTACCGCTGGCGGAATTTGCATACAACAATAGCTACCAATGCAGCATCCAAATGGCGTCGTATGAAGCTTTGTACGGCCAGAAGTGCAGATCGCCCATTTGCTGGGATGAAGTCGGGGAACGGCAGATACTCGGCCCGAAGCTGGTGGAACAGACTGTGGAAAAGGTCAAGCTAATTCGGGAAAGACTGAAGATTGCACAGAGTCGGCAAAAGAGCTATGCCGACACCCATCGAAGACCGCTTGAGTTCCAGGTGGGCGATCACGTGTTCCTGAAGGTGTCGCCTATGCGAGGAGTTACTCGGTTCGGCGCGAAGGGAAAGCTGAGTCCGAGATTCGTTGGGCCGTTCAAAATACTCGAGCGGGTCGCCCCAGTGGCCTATAAAATTGCCCTACCGCCGGCGCTTGAAGGTGTGCACAATGTCTTCCACGTCTCCCAGCTGCGGAGGTACGTGCACGACCCTAGCCACGTGGTGAAATTTGGCCAGCTGGAGCTAAAGTCCGACTTATCCTACGTTGAAGAGCCAGTTCAGATCTTAGAACGCAAGGATAAGCTGCTGCGAAGTCGAGTGATCCCTCTCGTTCGCGTACTCTGGAGGAACCATGCGACGGAAGAGTCGACATGGGAACTCGAGTCAGAGATGAAAGAAAAGTTTCCATCATTATTTTCATAGAGGTAGGTTCTGTTCTTAAGTTTCGAGGACGAAACTTATTTTTAGTTGGTTATGGTGTAGTACCCCGTCCCTACATCGTGCCCCGTTGTCCGTCCACGGGGTGCGCGAGAAAGGAACACTGTCGCTATCGACTCGGTCGGGACCGATAAGTCGGGATCGATCGAATCGATCGAACGAGAACGGTTGAATTAAGATCCATTCCACGTTATGGAATGGCTTCTTCGGAACCAAGTCCCATATTCAGCGGGTAGCGCCTCGAGGATTGACTCTGCGGCTGAGTCGGGAGAGACCTCCCGTTGCTCTGCTTTTCACGACGCTTGTGTTGGTTTTGGCTTTGGTTTTCTGAATGCGTTTTCGTGAATGTTTTCGATGGTTTTCATGGTTTACATTTCGAACTCGCATCTCCTATCGAACTCTTGCATAATACAGTGTTCTAATCGGTTGCTTGTGCGATTTCAGGTGATCGCGTAGGCGACGTCTAGCGCAGCCAACAAGTCCCTCGCCTCAAGCAAAGACTCAAGGTGAGTGGCTGACCTCCTTCGTCTCGACCCTCTATTTCAAAATGAGAACTCGGGTAATGATATCGAAACTGAATGATTCGTTTGAAGAATACAAGTCCTATGTGCAAGTAGAGAAAAGAGATGTATTGTGTTGAAAAGAGATAGAATTATTTTAGGCCAGCAAAACAACCAAGTAAATGAATCGACTATGTAACAAGCCCAACGGGACCCTAAATTATACCTTGTCAACCTATCACGGTCATGGACAACTTGTCGACAAGGGCGATGGTTTCTTCGAGCGGCAACCCGGGGCCACGGGACCGACTCGGCCTAGGAAGAAACAGGTTATAGCCGAGCTGGGTATGAAGCAACCGGTAAGACGGGGACTTGCATCGGAGCTCGCTACTTGCGTTGCAAGGGTCCCGTATTACCAGGCTATGTCCAGGATGGCTAGTTAATGCCAGTGACCTCCATATCAAACACTTTATATAAATTGTTATCAACTAACACGGAAGGTGATGGTAAGTGTTATGTTGCACGGCGCGCTCTGCCGGAGGAAATTTTGGGTGTAACTTACTTGGGTTATGTTTCGTCAAAAATGCTTCGTATAAAAATATCTAAGATGGCTAGAAAGACCACTAAAAGCAAGTTGTATGATATTATCTAAATTCTTGAACCAAATGAGAGCCTGGAAATTAATTATACTGATCCTCGCTCTCTCTACAGGTGCGACAGATCGGGAAGAGCATGCTACGTGAAGGAAGGCAACGCTCGTGTGTTTGAAGCTTCGTCCGTGCATCGAAGCTTGGATCAAACCTTTTTGAAGACTCCGCTGTTGAAGATCGAAGACAGATGGAGCGCCTTCCCACCATCCCAGTTGGTTTTGTAATTTTGGTTGTATAATCAAGGGATGAATGTGTGTAATGGCTATCTCATCGACGTTCACTTTGTAATGGAGTCAGTTTGTAAAAAGCCCGCGCGGCGCCCTTGTATCGAGTCTGTAAAATGATGTTCATTATTAATAAAGCTTATGTTTTCTTCTCTATAATGTGTGTTCAATTTACTCTGCGCATTCTCTTGTTGTTGTGTTTCGGATAACCTTATGACTATGCCTTGTGCGAGCGCAACTTAGGCTTGCACGGCATCACGCCCGGGGGACGACTATCGATTCTGCGGAATCGGGGCGTGACACCCCCTGCCCTGACACGCTGCCCCCTGCCACCTACAACCCCCACCGCCCCTGCCGTCCCCCCGCAGCCCCGACCGACAACACCACCACCATCTTCTCCGTCACCTCCTCCATCACCTAAACCCATGCACGCGCGAACCCCCCTGACCCCTGTCCCGACCCACCGTCCCCCCCTCCTCCCCCCCGACCCCCTGCCTCGACCCGCTGCCCCCCCGCCACATACAACCACCACAGCCCCCGACGCCCCCGACGCCCCCGCTGCCCCCGCAGCCCCCGACGCCCCTGCCGCCCGCGCAGCCCCCGATGCCCCCGCCGCCCCCGCAGCCCCCGACGCCCGACGCTAAGCCCCCGCAGCCCCCGACGCCCCCACTGCCTCCCGGCCACCCACAACTCCCGACCACCGCGCGAGAGAGAGAGAGGATTACCTGGAGAGAGAGAGATGCCGGAGAGAACGTCGATCGCCTTTGGGAGTGAGAGAGCCACGGGAGAGAGAGAGAGAGGAGAGAGAGTAAAATTTGGGGGGAATGAAAAATTTCCCCCGTCGTTTCAATTTAAGTCAGGGTCGTACATTTAGCGACGGACTAGCGACGAAAATTATCCGTCGCTAAGCCGACGCTATACTAAATTTGTGCCGACGGAATATCCGTCGATACATAGTCATAAATTTGTCCCACCACTTCTCCCAACAATTACCGCCAAATATTTGACTACATAGCGACGGATGTCAATCTGTCGCTATTTCTCCGACGTCGTAGCGACGGACTGGCGACCTTTTCTCACCCTTAAAATAAAAATAAACATTTATCAACTTCTCGTCGGTAATCCGTCGGTGATTTGTCGATAGTCCGTCGCTAATTACGACGGAAAAAATCCGTCGCTAAATAGTCGTCGCTAATTGCCTGTATTTTGGTAGTGCACAGGGGGATGGCAGTGGTGTTGGTACTGTGGCGGCTGTGTTGGGGTCCTAGGTTTTAGGATTCGTTGATATAAAGTATTGGAAGGTGTGCCTATTTATTGGGTAGAAAGAAACTCTAAAGGAAATTGTGCATGTAATAGAAAATAGGAAAACATAGTGGAAAACTAATACTAACACTAATTCTAGTCACTAACCACTAACATATTTGTTATCCATTGATTTAATTAGCTAATTAGTACTAAACTAATTACTAGTTATTAATTAAATAATTAATTTAATTACTAGTATATTAATAGATGTTAGCTAATTACAATCTAGCTAAGCTCTCCAATTACTCTCAAAACAAAGTCGTGGCCCACGATCCAAGCCTAAGGCTTGGTAGGCTAAACTAGGACCGATACGGCCTTAGCCCGATACGAGGGGAAACAAATAGCCTACCAATTTCAAAAACCTTTAACTAAAATAATTTAGTAAATAAATATTTTTATTAACAAAACTTATTGTTTACAAATATTTTCCCTATATAAAATAAATATTTATAACGTACAGATTTTTCTCGAAATGGACATAATTAAATTAGGAAAAAATCACATAAAAGAATAGTTTTTACAAATCAATGACCAACAAAACACTTATAACAATTTATGGTCGAAAATGTTTTCTCAATATTAGAATTACACGTTTTTCGAAGATTCAAAAAATTCAGAGTTTTGAAAAATACAAAAAATTTGAAAAATCCAAGAAATCGATTAACGGAGGTTACAGGAAACGTTGTAGCAGATGCTCTAAGCAGAAAGTTTGTGAGAGCACTAGCCATAAACAATAAGTTACGGCAAGACTTAGCAGCGACGAGTATTGAACTCCGAGTTCAATATCGAGGGGTACAACTAACTCAATTGCAGCTTGAGTCAAGCTTACACGACAAGATAAAGACTACATAGAGGGACGATTCATTCCTGAAGAAGATGCGCGAGCTGATTTCAACAGAAAAGATGACCAAGTTTGCGGAGGATGAAAATGGGACGATACGGTTAAAATGAAGACTGAGGGTCCGTTTGGATATGTTTTCTGAAATTTGTTTCTGAAAATAATTTTCTGAAAGTAAGTTATAAAATTGTTTTCTGAGTATAGAAATTCTGACTTTGTGTTTGGTTATTTTCATCTGAAAAATAATTTTCTAAACAAAGAAATTAAAATTTTGTTCGGTAAAATAGTTTTTGAAAACAGTTTTATGTCATGTGTCATGTTTACTGTTCTGTTGTCCTGACCATCGTCAACCGTGTCCAATCCTCTGTCCACTGTCGAGCCCATTCGTCGGAGCTTAACCATGGCACCGGGGAACTCGCCATCCTCGACTGGCCGAAGCTCGAGCTAGGAGCTCGTCCATGGCACCGGGGAACTCGCCATCCTCGACTGGCCGGAGCTCGACCATGGCGCCAGGGAACTCGCGATCCTCGACTGGCCGGGGCTCAAGCAACGAGCTTGACCAAGGCGCCGGGGAACTCGCCATCCTCGACTGGCCGGAGCTCGAGCTACGAGCTCGACCATGGCGCCGGAGAACTCGAGCGGTCGACGAAAACGGAGAGGGAGTAGCCGGACATCTTCCCAAATTCAAATCGGTTCTGGAATCCAAACCCTTGACGTCGTCCCAGGCCCTACTCCGAGGATCCATGGCTCGCCTGCTACTCGCTCTATCTCGGTGAGGTTGGCGGATTAGGCGGTGCCCAGAGTGGGGATCCGTCGTCCGCTACGCGGACTGCTGGCGGTGTCGGAGGGTGCAATCGAGGGGGCGAAGGGAGGCAAGGGAGAGCAGAGGTGCAGGTGAGGGCAGGGAGTTGGGGAGAAGGAGGCTGAGGAGAGAAGAATGGAGGAGGGAGGGTCTTCTCTTCTCTGGAAAAAAAATTAAAATAAGGAGGAGAGAGAAGAAGGTGTGACATTAGAAAGAGTGAGGGGGAGGGGAGTGCCCACGTTGGTCTGCTGCTATGAAAGCTTTTTTTGGAAAACAACTTTTATTTGTTTTCTCAAACCAATGTTTAAACATTGGTTTTCTAGAAAAAAAAAATTGGGAAAAAAATTGGTGGGAAGAGCCAAACAGGTTTTGGTGTTGTTTTTGAGTTTAAACTCAAAACAGTTGTCAAAATTGGACATCCAAACACAGCCTAAGCATCCTGAAAATGCCGAACTCAGAAAATAAATTCTGACGGAGGTGTATTATGAGAAGTACTTGTTGCAACCTGGGAGCATCAAGATGTACAAGGACTTGCACATAACCTTTTGGTGGCACAACATGAAGAGTGATGTGGCTACTTTTGTGTCACAGTGTATGGCTTGTCAACAAGTAGAAGCAGAACACCAAAGGCCAGACGGGGAGCTGCAAAACCTCTCCATTCCAGAATGGAAGTGGAACAACATCGTAATAGATTTTATTATGGGATTTCTGAAGACGCTGTGGGAGAATAATATGATTTGGATCATTGTTAATAGATTGATCAAGTCCGCTCATTTCATCGCAAACAAAGTAGCATGGAGTGTTGATTGGTTAGCACAGATCTATATAGACGAGACTGTTCGACTACATGATGTACCAGCCAAAATGGTTTCGGACAGAGATGGACAATTCCTATCATGTTTTTGGACGAGCCTGCAAGCTGCAACTTGAACCAAGCTGAATTTTATTACCGCATACCATCCCAGACTGATGGTCAGACAGAAAGGTAAATCAAATACTAGAAAACATATTGCGTCTGTATGCAATAGATCTGAAGACTAGTTGGGACACACATTTAGCGTTAGCGGAGTTTGCGTATAACAATAGTTATCAATCAAACATTCAGATAGCACCGTACGAGACACTCTAAGGAAGGAAGTGTCGATCACCACTATGTTGGGATGAAGTCGGTGAGCGACAGGTACTTGGAACGGAACTGGTAGAGCAGGGCGTCGAGAAGGTCTGCATGATTCGAGAGAGACTTCGTATTGCACAGTCGGCAGAAAATTTAAGCAGATCTACGTCGGCGACCACTCAAATTTCTGGTCGGAGACCACATATTCTTGAAAGTGACATCCATGCAGGGCATAATGCAGTTCGGAGTAGAAGACAAATTGAGCCCAAGATTTGTAGACCCTTTCGAGATCCTCAAGAGAGTGGCGATCGTAGCATATCAGATTGTGCTACCCCCTGCCTTGGCTGAAGTGTATAACGTATTCCACGTTTTGCAACTTCGGAAGTACCGCATGATCCAAGTCACGTGGTTAGTTTCGATCAGTTGGAGCTACGTTCAAACTTATCCTACTCGGAGGAGTATCTTCAAATTTTGGACCGTAAGTGTTTAGTATATTAATAAAATTAGTAGTGGGCTTTAGTCCCACATTGCCTAGAACAAAAGAGAGAGGTGTTAGCCTCTCCTATTTATATGTAACGCACATTCATTAATAGATCATCTCATTATTCTACTTTATATGGTACCAGAGCCATAACCCATCCACCCCTCTCTCTCCACAAAAAAAACCTACCTTCATTGCTGTCGCCCCCTTCCCCGGGACCCCCCTTCCCCAGTGTTGCTGCTGCTGCCACGTGCACTGCACCCTCCCCCCGGGCGGCTACCACACCCCCCCCCCCCCGACGACCCCCCAATGGATCATGAGCAAAACCCTAACCCTTGCTTCTTTCCACCAACCGCCGCCCAACCCCTCCAAACCCTAACCTAGTTCCAAAAAAAATTGCGATCCTCAGAGGGTAAACAATGGTTTGTTTGCAGGAACCTGTGACTTTTCAATATTAAATTTTTTGGGATTTACAGAAGGTAAACAACAAGTTTGTTTGCAGGAACCTCTGCCCTAAATATTTTCTTAGGATCCTTAGAGGGTAAACAACGTCGATTTTTTGCTGGAACCTCTGACTTACAACGTTTGCATCAGAAATTAAACAAAGAACAGACAAGGTGCTCGTCTTGCATGAATCTTTGTTTCTTTTCTTACTTGGTCTTCACGTCAGGATCTACCAGAGGGTAACTTGGGTTACCCCTCTGTCCTAGCTTGTGTGATCTATTTCCTCTCTACTTCTTATGTGCGTGCCGGTTCTAGCCACGTTACTAGGGCAATGGTAGAGTTGTTGTTATTATCAAGTTCAAAAGATCAAATCAACAGTCGAATCAGAAATCCTGAAGGATGACAGACACTACGACAAATAGCAGTACTACAAACACTAGTGTTGGAAACGCAATGGCAGGACCAACAAGCCTTAGCACGATGATTTCATCGATTCGACTTGTTGATCGACGATTGGATGGACGAGAGGGCTACTCGACATGGTGAAAGAAGGTCGAGAAGACGCTTTGAGAAATGCGGTTGTCCAAACAACTGACTGACAATCTTCCAGCAGAGAATGATCCCATTTTTGAACAATGGGAGATAGATAATAGTCGACTGTTTACACAATTGATAAATTTAATGAAACCATCGAGGAAAGACATGGTTCAGAATACGGATTGCGTGAAGGAATTATGGGAGGTCCTGGCAGCAGCGTTTGATGGTAAACACGATTTGTCTCCTATCTAGGACTCGGTCGTTGGGGTACACCGAACAAATCCGGAAGACAAATCTCATAAGGACTATTTCCGGACCTTTAAGGCTATGACTGATAAGATCGACCGTGTATTATCTCTAACAGTAGATATCAATAAAGCAAGGGCTCAATGTGAGCAGCTTCATGTCATAGCATATCTTGCCTCTCTCCGTCCTGATGCAGACTCTACTCGCTCTCAGATCATTGCTGGATCTGATGTTCCATCTATGATGGAAGCTCACTATCGTGTAGTTCGAGCAACGAAAGTCGTTGAGACCACTCCGGGTGATGCTCCTGCTAATCGATCTGCTCTTGGTGCTGCTCGTGGAGGATTTCGTGGTGGTCGTGGTGGACGACGCGGTGGCCGAAATGTTGGTTGTGATAGGGAACGAGGTAATGGTAGTCGTGATGGAGGAAGACCGCGCACATGCTTCAACTGTAGTAAGCATTGCCACTTTCTGTGGCAGTATCCTAAAGCTCCTGCCGCCAATGTTACATCAGATGCTCCTGATGATGGCATTCGATCTGTTCAAATGATTACAGAGTTATATATAGATTTTCTTAAATTCCAAGCTCAACGTCATGGTAACGTATCCACATCGGGATCCACAACTAGGTACTCAACAGCATGTATAATCAAGTCGAAACAATTGGTGCTCGACTCTGGTGCGTCTGCTCACATAACTGGAGACGCAGGTATGATTAACAATTATGTCTCGGTAGGTCGGGTTGTCAATTTTACTGTTGCCAATAGTGGTTCATTAGCAGTCCGTGGACGTGGAAGTAAGTACTCGTCTTTCTTTCGGACTGTCATTGTCTTACATACACCTAAAAACCCGTTCAGTTTACTTTCAATTAGTCAGATTACTCGAGACATGCATTGCTCGGTAGCATTTTTTCCTGAGGGTTGTATTTTTTAGGACCTAAAGACTGGGAAGGCTATCGGTAAGGAACATATGGCTGGAGGCTTGTACCTGTTTGACGTACCTTCTTCTGTTATCTGTGCCGGCATGAAGCTCAATCCTTTCGAGTTACATTGTCAGTTAGGCCACCCATCAATTCAAGCTCTCCAGAAAATGTACCTTTCTTTAGATATTCCTGGTTTCTTTCATTATGAGTCGTGTTAGTTTAGCTAAGCATCACCGGGTTCCATATCCGGTGAGTCATAATAAAATTGTTCTGCTCATTTTGAGTTGGTGCATTCGGATATATGAAAACCTTGTCCGGTTGAATCAATAATGGGTTTTAAATACTTTGTTACATTTGTTAATGATTACTTACGTGTTACTTTTGTTTATCCGATGAAAAATTGTTCCGAATTATTTCATATTTGGTGCAATTATTACGCCGAAATCAAAATACAATTTGGTGTTCCTATTAAAATTCTTCGGAGTGGCAATGGTCGTGAGTATTTTTCTCGTGAGCTCCATAGTTATCCGGCTCGTCGTACCGCCCTGATCCCGTCGACCTCCTCCGATTACCGTCGTCGTGCCGAACTGACCTTGCGGCTCCCGTCGACTTCTCAGGTTTGTATGCTTTTTTTTTCATATTTTTTCTTTGTCGTTGCTGTTTTGTTTTCTTTTGCTGCTGTTGTTTTGGTTTCTTCTTGTTGCTGTTGTTGTTGTCTCATTTTCTTATTGCTGGCACTCCTGTTGTTTGGTTTCTTGTGGGTCGGCTGCTGCTATTTTTTTGTTTTTTGCTTTTGCTGCTTTTGCTTCCTTTTTTGCATTGCTTTTGCTTCATTTTTTTGCGGCTCCTGCCAACTTCACAAGTGCATACATCAATTGATGCTTATTTTAGTTTGAGTATGCACTGCTTTTGCTTTTGTTGCTTTTACTGCTTTTGCTTCATTTTTTGCTTTTGATGCACTGAGTACCGAGTATTCTAATGTCATTATCATATTAATAGCACTGAGTACCGAGTATTTTTTGCTTTTGAGTACCGAGTATTTTTTGCTTTTTGGTCTTCCCGAGTAATTTTTGCTTTTGATGCACTGAGTACCGAGTATTTTTTGCTTTTTGGTCTTCCCGAGTCTCTCTATGGGCTGTGCACCGAGTATTCTAATGTCATTATCATATTAATAGCATGCAAATTAGAAAAGAAAAAGAAACACCAATTAAATATATATGTTGCACTGCTGCAATATATATATATATATTTTTTTTTCACTGCTGCAATATATATATATATATATATATATATATATATATATATATATATATATATATATATATATATATTTTATATATATATATTTTATATTTTATATATATATATATATATATATATATATATCTATATATATATATATATATATATATATATATATATCCCAAAATGACTAATCCGACTAGTTCCCGATTAATCCCCCTAGTCCCATCGAACCGACTAGCGGCCGACAAGCGATTTTTACAACCTTGCTTGGTATTCATTGTAGTAGCTTGGAATTCAGCTTCGATCTCCTAATGATGTGGGTAGTGAGAGGAATGAATTGTTGAGATTATGTGTCGCATTCTGTGTTTATTTTGTCGGTCTACCAGGACAATGTTGTGATACAAATATGCCATCCAACCAACATTTAGTGGTTCTTGTAGGTTTATTTTTTGACATTTTTGTGATTGGGAGATTGGATAAACATGAGCCAATATGGAGATTGTTAGGATTTGGGTCAAATTTATCTAAAAGTTTTCTTTTGTGTGTATTTAGATCAAGGTTTAAAGTATCGGCCGATACCGATACGTATCGGCCGTATCGTATCGGATTTTGCTCTAGTCAATCCAAAATGGCACAAAATTATCGGTATCGGCCGAGAACCCGATATAAAGTATTAGATCGGTTCGTATCGGGTTTGTATCGGCCGATACGGACTGATACAAGCCGATACAAGCCGATACGAACCCGAACCCTAGCATCCCAGAAAATCCAGAGGAGACATGAAGAATCTCCGACAAAAACAAGCAAGCTTTACTTTGGGGTCAAATCCAACAGAGAATCTAATAATAGAGAGACAACCACAGTCCTAAAATTCTATAAAAGGAACCAAAATTGACATCAAACAACCACAACCACAACAACAAAGAAAAAATTTCTTACAGAAATTGTGAAGAAAATTTTTTTTTACAGAAATTGTAAAGGATTTACCTCGTTTGCAGCAGGTAACAGAGGCTTCTCCTTCCCCTTAGCCGTCGCCTTCACCGCGGTCGCGGTCGCCCTCGCCGCCTCCGCCGCCGCCGTTGTTGAAGAGAAGTGGTGGCAAGAGGGGTTGTGGTCCTTCTCCTCCCCATCTCCTTTGAAGCGGTGGAGCGTAGAGGCGGAAGCCGGCGGTGGAGCGGAAGCCAAGCCGGAGGCAGAGAAGGGAGAGAAAAAATCAGATCTGATTTTTTCTCTCTCCTCCAAACTTTTAATATAGAGCCCCCTCCCCCACATTTTTAATTCCTCGAAGAGCCCGCCGGTCTCTTCTCCAAAACAGAAAAAAAAAAAGGAAAAAGAAAAGCGTTGTGGAAGCTCGAACCAGAGCCCTCTAGAACAATGGACCGCACATATAACAATCAACGCTAACCAGAAGCTCAATTCCAATTCTGTGTTTAAAATTTGCATGTATATATATTTATGTTCTAACTTTTATATATATATATATATATATATATATATATATATATATATATATATATATATATATATATATATATATATAAGTTAGAACATAAATATATATATATGAAAATATATTGCATCCAACTTTTTTTGTATCTAACCTTTTTCTATATATATATATGCAATATATTTTCATATATATATACTTATGTTCTAACTTATATATTTATGTTCTAACTTATATATATATATATATATATATATATATATATATATATATATATATATATATATATAACGTTAGAGTGGTCAGATGTGGGTGTGGATCCCCTTCCTCAGTATCCCCCCCATCGGCCGGTGGCCGGACGTCCCCGGGGGGGCGTGTCCCCGCTGGTCGCCCCTCTCGCGGGGTGGCCACCCCCATCCCCCGGCCGGAGCTTGTCCGGCGTGCGGCGGCACCGTCCCTTTCTCCCCTCCTCCTCGGAGCCGCCGCCGATCGCGGCGCCGTCGGAACCGCCATTCCCGTCGTCCTGGGCCCTCGCCGGCCCCGTCTCTCCTCGGCGCGCCGCCATCCCCGCGTGCGGCTCGGCCTCGCCCCGGCTCGCCGCTCCCCGTCGGAGCACCCCCGGTGGCCCCCCCCAGCTGCCCCTCCAGCTCTGGTTCCCCCCGTCCAGGCTGTCGACGTCCCTCCGGTTGCCCCCCTCCCGTCCCCCCCGCTTCGGCTGTTGCTCCTCCCCCCGCTCCTCTCCCCCGAGTGCGCCCAACCTCGACGGTCTCCACCTCCTCGGCGTCGTGCGCCGCCCCTCTTTCATGGCCGCCGACTCCTGTTCCGACGCCCCCCCCCTTTCTCCCCCATCGCCGCCCTCCCAACGGAGCCGTCCTCCTCCGGCGGCCCTCCGTGCAGCGAGCCCATCTCCTGGGCCCTCGTGGCCGCGCGGCGACCTTCAGTGACTGGCGGTCCGTTCCTGTTGGCGCCTTCGTCTTCCGTCGAATCGCTGCCGTCCTGCGGCGGGCTCTCCGCCGCTGCCTTCCCTCCCGCGAGCTCCGCCCTCCCTGCGTGGACGGCCCCCTCCGCCTCCATACGACCTCCGGAGCTTCCGGCGCGCGATGGAGGCCACTCCCCCCCACCGCCTCTCTTGACCGGCTCCAGCGGACTCCGTGCCGCCCAGTGATTCCTCGCCGGACCCACCTCCTCGTCTCCCCGTCTCCCCCCGTGGGCGCCTCCCGGCTCCCTCTTCTTGGCCGGCGTACGCGACTCTCCCGGGCCGGCCTCCCCCGCCGGTTCTCCCGCCGGCGCTTCGCCGTCTTCCAGCTCCTCCGGCCGTCTGAGGCCCGCGCCTCCCGCGTCTGCCCCCCCGGCCTTTCTTCGTCGGTCTTCTCTGCTGGCGCGCCCCCCCATGCTAGAGGGGGCCCGAGGCGGCCTCGGGCCGCGCGCCCATTGGGCAGTGCCCCCCCTCTTTTGGGCAGTGTGCCCCTTTCTCCTCGGGCAGTCCCCCCCCCCACTCGGTTTTCGTGCGTTGAATTTTCAAAAGTTTGAAAATTCGGTTTTCAAAAAAAAAAAAAAAAAAAAAAATTCAGCAGGGTCTGTGTACCCACATCTCCCGCTTGTGGCGTGATCCCCCTCTCGTGCTGCGGTATCCCGTCGTTTGGTGTATTGGGTTTGTCCCATTCCAAGCGAGGCACTTTCGGATTTGGATCCCTCCCAAATCCGTTTAATCCTTTTTTCAGTATTTCCTAGTGTTGCTTTTATTTCCTTGTCTCTCAGGGCTTATTTTGTGTGTTCCAGCTCTGCTCTTGTATTGCTCTTCTTGAGCTCCCCTTGGTTTTCAATAAAATCGTGTTTGGTTTAAAATATATATATATATATATATATATATATATATATATATATATATATATATATATATATATATTTTAACGTTATATATATATATATATATATATATATATATATATAACGTTTTTTATTATTGCATGTAACATTTTTTTATTATTGTATGTAACGTTTTTATTTCATTTTTAGGATTATATAATGGCGCCGAAAAGTCGCACGGTGGAATATATATATATATATATATATATATATATATATATATATATATATATATATATATATATATATATATATATATACATAACGTTTTTTATTATTGCATGTAATGTTTTTTTATTATTGTATGTAACATTTTTATTTCATTTTTAGGATTATATAATGGCGCCGAAAAGTCGCACGGTGGAGGAAATGGATGTTGGTTGGAACCATGGTAAGTCTGTTGAAAATAATAGGAGGAAAGTACAATACAATTATTGTGGCAAAAAGATGGACGGAGGAGTTACTCGTCTTAAACAACACTTAGCTGGTATTAAAGGAAACGTAGCATCGTGTGTTGCTTGTCGAAGGTAAACAAAAAGATAAATTAATAGCCGACCGAAGAAAAGAACTAGTAGAGGAGGAGTTGACAAGAACAGCTCGTCAAGGAGATTCCTCAGAAGAAGAAGATGATGCTGACGAATACGCGGACCTTAGAAGGGACCTGAGAGAAAGTAGGAGATAACATGCAGCTGCACAATGGAGTAGTCGTTGGAGTGTAGGGGAGAGAGGAGCAGGGTCTAGCAGGGGTCCATCATTAGGTGCCCGATCAAAGTCGGTCGCATATCGTGAGGAGGAGGTGAGAAATATTCCAGAGGTGGGAGGAAGGAGTATGGACCCATATGTCCTAAGAAAACAAGGGGCAAAACAACCCAAAATAAAGGTTGCCCTTAAGGGGATAAAGAATGCTAAAGAGCATATAGAAAGATTTATAGCAAATTTTTTTATATATAATAATATACCATACAATGCTGCCAAAAGTCCACATTACCAACCGATGATAGACAGCATAGCAGCTTATGGGATTGGAGGGAAAGGTCCAACTCCTTATGAGATATCTAATACATACTTAGTTATGGAAATAAATGACATAGAGGAGTACTTGAAATCCTTTCATAAATATTGGGATGAATATGGGTGCACAATTATGTGCAAGGGATGGAGTACTCAGAACAGAAAATGCATCATTAACTTTTTTGTATATTCTCCTCAAGGAACCATATTTCTTAAATCTGTAGATGCATCTGACAAATACTAAGATAGTAATTACATATTTGGACTGATGAATGAAGTTGTAGAACAAATTGGAGAAAAAAAATGGTCGTCCAAGTAGTTACTGACAATGGATCCAACTACAAGGCGACGGGATTAAAGTTAATGGGGGTGAGAACACACTTATACTGAATTTTTATTAATTTAAATAAAGCTGCATTATATTTATTATTTGTATGTTTGTGTGCAGGTGAGAAAAAACTTATAATGGACTCCTTGTGCAGCACATTGTATAGATCTAATATTGAAAGATATTGCTAATGATCCAAGTATTAAACCACTAATACAGAAGTCTCAAGAACTGACTTGTTTAATATACTATCATGGTTGGGCTATTAGCATCATGAAAACCGAGACTCGGAATGGAGAATTGGTTAGACCAGCCATCACTAGGTTCGCTACCAATTTTCTTGCTTTAGATCCATCCTTGCACATCAGGATGATTTAAAAAGAATGACAAATACAAGGGATTGGGCGGAAAACTACATGAAACTCAATCGCAAAGATAGATAAAAGGCAAATGTAGTTGTCGGCTTAATCGACAGTCAAACTTACTGGAGGGATATTGCAGGGGTCACTGCAATATTTGGACCTCTAGTAAAAGTTTTAAGGATGGTTGATAGTGATGATAAAGCTGAGATGTGCCATCTTTATGAGGCTATGGACAGAGCTAAATTCATGATAAAAAAAATGTTGGTAAAGGGTACAAGAAGTGGTGGCAAATGATTGATAAAAAATGGAATAATCAACTACATCAAGATATTCATGTAGCTGGTAAGTACTCTATAAATTGAATACCCTTAAAAATATCTTTTATAATGCTTATAGGGATTTTAAACTAGTTATTTATTTTGCAGGTTGTTTCTTGAATCCCGAGTACCAATATGCTAATGATGTTGTAAACGAAGATGAGGTGCTAAATGGCTTCCACCGCGTCGTTAATAGAATGGTGAATGATAATGAAACACGCCTCAATATAAATAGAGAGGTAACTATTGTTTGATATTGAATTTTTTATCTTTAAAATATTTAATATTTAATGTCATAAATTGTGTAATATCACTTTGTAGGCGGAAAGGTTCCGATTGAAAACTGGTGCATTCGGTTCAAATCAATTTCAAAGTGCTGTAACTCGATGTCTCTCTGGTAGTAATAGTTAATAACTTAATACTTAAAAATATTTATTAGGTAATGTTAAATATTTACTGAAACTAACATATTTTATTACTTTTGTAGCTGAGTGGTGGTCCATATATGCTAGGGAGGATGCTCCAAATTTGACTCGATTAGCTGTGCGCATCCTGAGTCAAACGGTGTCTTCCTCCAATTGTGAAAGGAACTGGACAACATTTCTCTCATCCATACTCGTTCCCGCAATAGACTTACAATGGCGAGACTAGAAAAACTGGTTTTCGTCCATTATAATATGAGATTGAGGGTTCGAAATGTACAAAGATCAGGTGATAATCAAAATATTGTAGATTTGGATGAGATATTTCACGATCAAGATCCACTCACAGCTTGGACTAGAGAAAAAGAAGCACCACACTTGGATGGTAGAGAAAATGAATGGTTAGATGATAACTTGGATATCAATCCACAAGATACTGCCGCAAATGCTCGAAGGCCTGGAAAAAAAAAATACCAAATGTACCATCTCGACAGATCGACAGCGATAAAGACGATAGTACTGATAGTGGAGGAAATGGAGCTACACTCGCGACTAGTGTTTACCAGTCACATGAATATGAAAATCCTGGAGACCAGTCACATAAATACTCTGGAGACTGGTCAAGTGATCATCAACCTAGAGAGCACCGTATGGATGATGTACATGCTGGAGGATCTAGCTATCATGATGTACCTACTCCTTCGGACAATTACAACAACACATGATAGTTCATTTAAAAGTTATTATCCATACAATACTCTAAAGGCAGAAGCCGCAGAACAACATTCTACATATGATGGCCTCATGACAAGTTTTTTCAATAATACATATATCAATCTCTACTATCCTCATAACCAACAACCATATCGGGATGATTCTGATAATTACGAACCATTTTAGTGATATATTTGTATTCATTTGTATTCATTTGTATTCATTTTTTATATTCATTTTTTGTATTCATTCTTTTATTTGTACACTTTATATACTTCATACATATTGTAAAAGATTTTTATTCATAAAATTTAAATAAAGGGATAGGCCAGAGTCCTAATGAATTTTTCTGGCCAAGTATTTTTTGTTGAAATTTTAAATTCAAAATAAATCATGTAGCTAATTTTATTTCTGTATATTTTGAAACAAAATAATTGGATCATGAATCATATTGTAACCATTTGTAACAATGCATAAAACTAAAATTCTAGATATAAAATTATAAATATTTTTTTATTTACATAAAGTTAAAAAAAGTCTGAACAAATATAATTATTTATTATATAATAATGGGTCTTGTGACTTTTGTCTCGTCCAGCCATTTGCATTGCTTCTAATATCTTGTGCCTCCATTTATGCTCCTTAGTTCGTCAAAATTTGAACCTCTAGTTATAAAACAATACAAGATTCAATTAGTACGAATAATAAATTAATGACATAGTAAAATTAAAACTAAAAATACGGCAATAAAGAAAACTTGTAATCTTGTATATCGCAGTTAAACCAATCACAAAGGATGACTATTATTTTATTTAATTATAATAATAAAAAAAACTTAAAAATAATTAAATAATGCATAAATATGTTTAAAAAATTCTACTTTTTTTTAATAATTATTTAATATTGCCGATACCAAAAAATCCTATACTCCGATCCGATACCGCCGATATCGCCAATACTTCCGTTGCCGATACTCATACAAATTATCCGATACCGTTACCGATATTTTGAACCTTGATTTAGATCATAAAGAAATTAAGATTAGTCCTTATTTCTATAATTCTAAAATAAGCAAGGATTTCTTTTAGAGCTTAAGTTTTAGGCTATAAATATGCGTCCTTTGAGGAAAAAAAATTAGATGAGAAGAAAGATGTAGGATTCGGGGGTTTTGAGTGTTTGCTGAGTATTACAAGAGATTGTAATCTCCTTAATTAGTCATTAATATTTTTCTGGGATTGGATTTTTAAGTATTTTCTTGATTTTTTTATTTTATTTTTTATTACCGCATCTTTTTGTCATAACACTATGTTGTTTTTGCATATACTTCCCTATCAACAAATATGTAAAAACGTTAGTGTGCAACTGTAATTTCAGCAGCATTTTGTCCCAAAAGAGCCACAAGAAAGTCTCAACTTAAGGGATTTAGGGGCCATTTAAATCCATTATTGCAACAAACCATTATTTCAACAAAACTTTCCACATTTCAATTTTAAGAGTAAACTTTTGCCCTCTCCTCATTAAGTATCACATTATACACCCTAAAAAAACATTTGAACATAAAGAGAAAAAGTTGAACATAGGTTAAATGGAGAAGTAAATGATTTCTTAACAAATTTTCACTTAGGACTAGATCAAGCAAAGCTTGGTAGAAAGTGAACAATCCAAATTTCATATTAACTCAATCCATAAGCATATAAAATAAAATTAAAAAAAGTCACTCTTCAATTATAAACTATGATTGTGAACAGTATTGGGTTGTATTTTGCATTCG